>JAWPHD010002021.1:0-279984 GCA_037043455.1 Cyrtodaria siliqua | reverse complement strand
GGGGGAAGGGATTTACATTATGAATACAGAAATGGAAACATCGATAACATTTAACTAGTGGACAAATGATGAGTGAACGTGAAAGTGAAACTAATTTAACTGTATGAAAATAGATGATAAGATACTGTAGTTTCACAATGACATCTCGATAAATGGTCTTAGTAATTTTTCGGAGAGAAAATAAGTTAAAGGGATTCATAGCAATCTTGAAGTTGCTATCATGCACTGCAATTAGAATCTCAGTTTAGTTATTATCATGTTGAGTTTAAACCTGCTTGTACATAATAGAATAAGTTTGAGTTTTAATTTTTTCGTCTCATTCTACTATAGGTTTAAAGGGGTACATCAGGATTTTTCTAGAAATATCTTAAATTATAAAAAATGTTCCAATTCATGATAAAACACTTATATCCATCAAAATATGATGTTCGAACCATATTGCTAAGGTTTAAACTTTGAATACGCCATATAGCTAGGATGGAATCGGGCATAAAATGCTGAAATTAACCCTGGTGCGTCACCTAGGATAGCACGTATTACTGTACAGAAATAATTTCCTTGTAACTAAGGGGTCATTTTTAGCATCATGCATTATGTTTAGGCGCTTTGAAATAGAAAGTATCATTATTTGTCAATTTAAGTCGGTCCCCTAGACCCCTTTGAAAAGCCTGATGTACTCCCTTTAAATATATTATTGGTACAATATTATCAAAAATTAAATAATATGCAGACACATGTTGGTTTAAACAATTCTTATTTTGAACAAATGCAAGTTATGTAGCAAAACTAACAGGATGCCGTGTTTTTAAAAAATTAAGATTGCCATGTGTCCCTTTAAATTTAAAAAGGGAAGGTCATAAAGTTTACACAGTAAATGCAAAATGGTGGAATAGAGAACGTACTTAAAACATCAAACCATACAATTAATAATTCATTCAACTAAAAGCTTAATTTGCAGGTTTATTCAAGGGGATTATGAATAGAACATGAATGCACATATGCAATTTTAATTACATGAATTCCCAAACTGCAAAATGGGTTTAACAGATCTGGCTAATCATGGATCAACAATTCTTGAAAAATGTCATAATGAGAGTTAACACCAGTACACATTTAGTGTATAACACAATTTTCAAATGAATATTTTATAAAAACTATTTGTCATTATTGACGCTTAATTACAGCATCATTATCTATTGAATAAAATTTAAAAAATCAGCACTGATCGAAGCTGTCTGCTTTTTATATACATGTAAAGCAACATAACGTTAAATTGTTTGCTGATACGATTACATATTTACAGAACATTAGTTTTTTTTCAAACAACATCTTGATGTTTACAAAACATAAGAATATTTACTCATTGGTATTACGCAACATATTTAGAATAGTTATGCACAATATGGCCACCATGCAGTTTTCTTTTATAATATACCAGTACAAATAAAGTGGACTAAAGTGCACAATCTTTTGTTAACATATGCATCAGCGCATATTGTTTCTATATAGTGCACCTCACTGAAAGCATTTTTTTTTAGATCTAGTGTACACCAAAGCTTGCTGTTTAGCATGCACTATTAGCTTCTCTTTGACATAATGTGCACCAAAGCTTGCTGTTTAGAGTGCACTAGTAGCTTTTCATTTACATAATGTGTACCAAAGCCTGCTGTTTAGAGTGCACTATAAGCATTTATTTTTGTTTACATAATTATAGTGTACCAATTAAAGCTTTTCTTTAACCTAAGAGTGCAGTAGAAGTTATGTTTATTGTGCACTAAATATTTTACTTGAAGTGTGCCAAAGTTTTTGTTTACATGTGGTGCACCAAAGCATGTAGTGCACCAAAGCTTAACTCTGTTTAAATATTGTGCACTTAGGCGTGTAGTAGACCAAAACTTTAAATTGTTTAAATGTAGTGTGCCAAAGCTTATAAACCTGTCTTGTTTAAATAGTGTGCAGTATAAAGCTTTCTGTTTACAAATAATGCACCATTTTTTTTTGTTTACATAATTATAGTGCACCAAAGCTTTTTATTGTAACATACCAGCAGTTCACACCATCATTTTGAGACTAATAATCCGTAAATGTCCCCCTTTCCACAGTATACTGACATTAAATTGTGATTCTAAGCAAATATATAAATTACCTTGTTTACACAATAGTCTTCAATGTGGTTTAATTAGCCATATTGAGAAATGACAGATCAATATTTTGTCCAATAGAATCCTTTCTGATCGACCTTTTCTGAATAACAGGATAATTGATGCCACTAATAGTCGCACAATTTTAATTCATCCGTTTTAACAGTTTTCGGTCATTTTTACCATTGTGTGAAATGTTAACAATACGAAAACAATGTCCAAGCTTTCAATATCTCTGCGGTCAATAATTTCTACGATGTTAAACACATCCTTTGTTCTGCTCTAAAATCCCATGTATGCATTACAATATCAGTAACTTAATTTCAATATTATTCATAATATTCTGAAATTTAAACTTGAAACCAGGCTATTCATCTAATTTCGGAATTGAAATATGACATTTTGTTTGTCACTAGCTACAGTTAATATAAACTATACTTCGTTCTGGGAGTGAAAAAGCCAGTTGTAATTGTTGTTGCAGTAAAAAATCAATTCTTCCAGCAAGAAAGCAATTTGATTAAACAGCATTTTATGAAAACTTTTAATTGTAGGAGAAGATTAAACTAAGGGCAAACATATCTAATATCCTGAATGACCATTGTGCCACAAAGAATGGGAAAAGGTATAATTAGTCCAGTAAAAACGGAAAAATATAAAATGTGAATTTATGCTTGAAAAAAGTTCAAATGAAGAAATGAAAAGGCTACCATCGATCAATAATGAAAAGGTTGAATGCAAGTTTAAAATTTCTACATGGTTGATTTATTTTATTCATTAAAAGGCAAGAATCAGTTGTGGGAATTAATTAAAATTAAACTGTATAGTACTTAAGTTAAAACTTTTAAGAAAATGTTTAGTTTACTGTATTCAAACGAGTTTTTACATTCAAAGCATTTGTTTTTAAATATATTTTGATAACTTAAAATCCAAAGACTTGTAATGACCATGTAACAAAAAATCTTTAAATATTCAAATTCATTAATTTAAACAGCTATTTATCAACTTAATAAACAATTCCATTTTTTATTTTAAAATGTCTGCGATCATGGTTTATTAATAATTTATAGATAAAAGAACAATATAGCCCATTTAATGTTAACAAACTACGCGAGTTATTTAATTTTACAATTCCAATATTTAAAATATTTTAATGTTTCAGAGAAGACACATAATTAATAATTAAGGTTTCTCGAGGGTCACATTACACAGGACATACTACGGGAATAACCCAACAATCCTTCTATTCTACAGTTAATGTTTCCTTCTTAAAGGGACTGACGGCAATCTAGAAGTTTTTGAAAGCATTTAAATTAGCATCTAGATTTATTTATCCAGCATCATTTTGACTTTAACCTGCTTGCATATAAATAAATAAAGTTTTAAGTTTGTTTTTTCTTCGTTATATAATTATTCTACCATAGGTTTAAATATATTACTGGTTCAACAAGCAACATTTAGAATAGTTCAAAGTAAATGTTTTTTTCATATATTTAATATTAATGATGGCAAAAAAAAGAAAGCTTAGGATTTTAAAACTAATGGGACACCCTGAGTTTATTGCTGTGTGTCCCTACAAGCACAAATATACATGAATATGGTCCTAATTAACTTCAGCTGCATCCTCGTTAAACCAACCAGTATAGTAATTATTGACTTAAATCCCTCTCCCTCTTGAAACACAACTTTGATGTTCCAAATATAATTGAAATAAATTTTTGACACAGGGTCTTTGAAGTTGTTGGTATATGCCTGAATCATGTTTTATTCCCAAAAGTACAACTTTGACAAGTCACAATTCAGATTCCATGATAGATGGGTCAATTGGTGTAAAGTGAATATATTTCAGTGAGTCATTTTTAGTAGAGATTTGATATTCTCTAGAAGGAAAGGTTCTTTGAAGCACACAATTAATTATTAATAGTGATTATTAAACATGACTAAGCCTCTAGCTCTCTAGGCGTGATACGTCAAAAACATTTTTTAACTAAAAATTTATATATGCTGTTCCAGCTAGAGAAAAAATGTCCAAACTGGCCTTGACTTTTGGCATATACACATTTTACAATTATTTCACTTTTTGTGTGCATTTATGCCACTTTTAATGGAACCCTGGTAATAGCAGAACAATGTACAAAGTAGTTTTGTAATTATTTATAATTCATCACATTACTTACATTCATGCTTAATTATGTAACATAATGTACTTCGTACATAATAAATTCACAAGATTACTTCAGTAAATTATACTTACTATTATGCAAAAGCTATTTTGAATAAATCCTGTTCGTTTTAACATTCACGATGTTATTTAAAATTCACGAATTTGAAAGTACACTTTTATTGACTACAGAAACAACGATGTAATGTCTGTCAAGATGTAAACACCATTGTTATAGCGACTTGATTAAACTGTAATACAACAAGGACATGATACTGACGCTTATATTAATTAAACCAACAATCTTGATACATTAAATACAATTAAAGTAATAAACAACCTTTGTATCATATCATAAACATACTGTAACATCCTCCAGAAACAAATAAAATATTAATTTTAGAAATGTCATACTGCCACCATCTGTTTTCTCAAATCACGTACATTCCAAAACCTGTGAACAATGGAAACAATGTTTTCACAATGGAAACAATATTTAACAGTTAAATAAACTGTGACATAGTTTGAAAAAGAAACACATGTCCTTCATTATCACATTCTCGGACTGAATTTGATTTTTTTTTTAAAAAAGTGATAATTTTAATATTGGGTGCTGTATACAATGCTTTCATGCTATTTAAATGTTTCTACAAGAATATTTAATGTTATTTTTATTTTTACCAGCATTTTATTGAAATAAAGTAGAATAATTTAAGTTTTTTGAATTAAATCAGTTTACATAATAATTTGACATAACTTATAAATGATAATCATTGTATGAAAATTAAGTTCCTTTTTATAGGAAATTTCAATAGCAAATATAATCACCTTTTAAAATATTACAAACTATTATAACTTCATTTTAGACAAATGTGTTTCTTTATTTAGCTACAATAAAAGAAAAAATTAAAACATATTACAGCAATAAATTATAACCATGCAACAAAAAATTACCTTGTCACTTTTCATAAGTTTGGAGAATTTTACTACTGGTTTATCCATTACGGCTGCCAGATGTTGCCATTAGTAAAGGTTATTTAAAATATAGCATAAGATGACCAAGCTGTGTTAGCCTCATACCTGCTTTGAGGCTCCATAGGGGGCAATTAATCTGTATGCATTACTGTTACAATAGATCCATATGCAGATAATCAATTGGAGAAGTTCTGCAGAAATGCACCCTACCGTGACCCATTAAATGTGCTACATAAAAATCAGTAACTGTGAAAAGACCTAACAAATAGGTCCACTTATCATCATAATTACCCTTTGGATTAAAATCTCCTGTGGCCTGGGGGCCTCTTACAGGGAGTTTTACATATTATACCGATTTTATCAGTTCAAAAACATAGGTATTTCTATTGCCACTCAAAAGTCTATTGAATAGATTTAGAAGTTTTGTTGTTTTGTCACTCTTTCATTTTTAAATCTCAGATTATGGGATAAATTAGAAACACAAATACAATGGTATGTTGGTGTTGTGATATCTATTTAAATTCTGGTAACACAAAACTTGGATTTAGCCAAATTAAATTCCCTGATAATCTTAAAATAACAAGAATGGATGGTAAAATATAAAGCCTGTAATATTGTAGCTAAGGTTTAAAATTAAATAACATGTTTTCATTAAATAATCCAAATTCAGTCATTTGAATTCAGAATGTAAGCTCTTATATCATACTTGTCAAAATAATTGAAATTCAAATACATCAAAACCCCTAAATGAAAGAAAAACAAACCAGTAAATGAACTTAATTTGACAAATAAATTCTAAACACGTCAAAGAGATTGATTTTTGTCTAAATTTTTTAATTAATACTTTACTGTAATGTTTAAGATAAATTTACAAAGCACCAAAACAGGTACTTCTGCAGTAAAATAACCTGTTTAAACAATTTCAAAAAAACACACAATTACTTTCCCAAACATAAACAGTTAAAACATGAAATTAGCATTTTTTTACCTTCAGAAAGTTTGGATCCAACCCTTGGGAGACCTCAACAATTTACTAACAGATGTAAACGTGTGGCACAAATCAACAGCATTTGATGATTATACCAAAATACTGTTGCTATGGCTATCTCAAATTTCACACTCTGTTTATCTACAAGTTTTACCTATTATCAACTTGAGGCTCTGGACCAACTGACCAGTCAGAATTGCATAATCCGCCTCTTTGGAAACATATGGTTTGCATCGTCTTAGAATTATTAATAATGAGCTGCATGGAAATTGTGCCAATTTTCTTCACATGTATTGTTTCTATATCACAATGCAATCAATTTCACTTACAAGCATACCATAACCTCTGACATGGATGACCTTTAACCCCCAGTGGAAAAGCTTGATTATTTACATAGATACAGAGGCAAATTATATAGGGGTGCACAGGGGTTAGTCGTAAGCTAGTGAAAACGGGAAAAGTATACAAAATTAGCTTTTTTCAAGCATAATTAGCAGGGAAAGTGTACAACTTGTTGTTTTTAAGCATGTTTTTAAGCATAATTAATGCATAGATGCACATTAAAACTCTTGTTCACAGCATTAATTGTGTCCATATGCAAGTATTAACGAACAGTAGACCTAACAGAATAGCGTAATAGAACATAGTGTAATTTCAGACTCAAGTTTACAGTTTCTCATTTACATTGTATATCAATTTAATGGTTAATAACAGCAACTTGAAATAACCTTTATTGAAGTTATATAGCACTCTCATTTCATATAGCACTCTTCTCCTGCTGTATCTTTCTCCAGAAGGACATTATCTCTCTCTCTGTCTATCCATATAACAATATGTTGTTTATTCAAAGCACTCAAATGTTCCCTCAATCTCTCCATACTATTTTTTTCAAAGCACTTGATCAAATCAAGTATAATGTTTCCCCCTCTAAAAAAGTCTCTGCTTACAGTTTTATTTTTGAAATGATCACTCAAAATAAATGTTTTGTTCATAGCAGAATGATCAAACACTAGTGTAAATTAATAATTTAATATACCTTAATTAATTAAAATAATTAATGGAACCATTTATTTGTATCCGGTAGTTTATAGGAGGGTGCAGTCATTGTAAAATCAAGATGTTAAAAAGTTTATAATAGCCAGTGTATTATTTTTTTAAGCGTACTTAAATAACTTGCCGCCCTAATACTTTGTATTAATTAGTTTCCCTATCCATAAGCATTATAAGTGATACCAGATGACAGCGTTGTTGCAGATAAATCTTTAGATATAAGTTATGTGGTAACATGACAGTAACCCTTTTGGCCCCCTCGTACAATCACACTAATTCTGCCTCTGAAAGACTTAGATTTTCTGTCAATATTCTGTAGACTTATGATACATGGCAATTTTATGAGATGTGTTTGCCATTAATAACTAAGTTGTAGACCTCTCATGGTTGCTGCTGATAGTTAAGACGCCTTTGTGTAAATATTTGAACTAAAATCTATAATTAATTTCATATCTTGGAATTTTAGACATTTCCACAAATGCCAAGAAACACAGCTATTAAGCCATGTTCAATATAGAAAAGTAGTCATGACTCACCTTGGAGTTCAGGAGATTTAAGTCCTTCTGTTCAAAACAAATTAATAAATAAAGAAAATAGAACGAAGTCATAACAAGAAAATCTGTTTTTAGAAAAATGTCAATATTTTTTAGTTAAAATCTCGATAAAAGATGCTGTAGAACATGAATACACTATGAGACGGCAGCAAGAGATTTAGATAGTTATGCCACGGTGTCCAAATGGATTTTGAAATGAAGAAGAGGTAAATATATTATAGTGTTGAGTTTCAAAATCAATAAGGGCCCATCTGTTACAGTAACAGCAGCTAATCTCTGAATACTTTCGTCTTTAAACTTTATTATAATCCTTCAAGAAAACACTGAACGGAGGCTGCCGTACATGCACACAGCTTACAGTATGCCCGGAATGGGATCACATTGTTAATAAGGGAACATATATAAGGATTAGCTGAGAAATGTTTTAATTATTATACCTAATGATATAAGCTTTATAGTATTGTTTCGAGTAATTTTCTATAAAAATCGTCAATTTTATTTTTTAATTTTGAACTGAATAGTAGTTGTGTAAGTTTTGAATATAATATTATATCATGGCAGCCAGCGCCCTGAAGGGACCCTTTAATGATAAAAATGCTAAAGTCTGTATACATCATGGTTTACATAAGAACTTAAGCCTCACAGTGAAGGAAGGAATAGGAATGAAGGAAGAAGAACTAAAGCATCACAAGGAAGGAATGAAGAGGAACCGAGGAAGAGTGAAGGAAGAACTAAAGCATCAGAATGAAGTCAATGAAGAAGAATGAAGGAAGAAGAACTAAAGCATCACAATGAAGGAATGAAGAGGAACCAAGGAAGAGTGAAGGAATAACTAAAGCATCATAATGAAGCTAATGAAGAAGAACTTACAACCTCACTAACAATGCAAAGGCTAACTTACAACCTCACTAACAATGCAAAGGCTAACACACCCTAAACAATAACCAGTAATATACAGGCAACACCCCCAGAATAGCCTCATTTAGCCAGCATCGCACAAGGTGTTTTCTAGAAGTGCAATATAGACAGCACCCCAGAACAGCCTCACTTTGCCAGAATCCCAATTTTTTTTTCTAGAAGTGCCATATAGGCTGAACAATCCCACAAGGTGTTGTGCCCAGTATAGGCAGCAACCCCAGAACAGCCTCACTTAGCCAGCATCCCGCAAGGTGTTGTCCTACATCAATACATTCCTACTGAGGAAATCCATAAATGTTCAAAGACAGCTGACTGGGTGCTGATCACAACTTTTACCTGAGAAACCCTTAATTAACTTATTATTTAAGGACAATTTAATCTGTTTGCTTCATTAATTAATTAATTCAGATAATTATACATGTATATCAAAATCATCAACATGGAACAACATTGCGTCTCTCTTAACTATATACGCTTTTGATACTTAAAACAGACATATTCCGTGTATGTGACTGGTTCTGTGACTGAATGGTTTTACACAGCCCAAAACAACCAGGAAAGTCCTGGTTCCATGACTGAATGGTTAAACAGCATACATCAGCCTTTGGGACTCTCTTTAATTTAAAGTGTGAAATAAAAATTCTGCCGATTATCAGCGAAGGACAGTTATAATAACATGATCAATAACATGTAGTTTATTGATTAATAGGCAAATGAGTGAAATTAATGTTTTTTATGGAGATAAATGACCTTGATAAGGACAATGAAGTCAAACGAACTGTAAACCGTAAATAAATGTTTTAAAGGTGTTTGGTAGTAATTTATTGGTTGAAAAATTAAATGGATTTTTAAACTGAGTCATGGCACTACCGCCACCTAATAAAAGAAGTTGAAAATTATAATAAAGCTGTTTTCTGTAACATACATGTATGTTATGAATGCGTATGCATTTATAACCATGCAATTTAATCAAATATGCGGTGTCCTAGTTTATAAACTGTCACTTGAAACAACAGCTTTAATATATATCATGTATCAGCCACAATCAATATTTCAATTCAGAATTTCCCATAAATCAGTTCAAATTTCAAAAGTGTATAAAATTATATAGATTTTAGCAACAACTGTCTTTCAAAATTTGTCACAATTAAACTCAATGTAAATGTAATGGTTTAACATGTTTATAAACTTGCACAATGGTGATTGGATAATTTCATCAAATAATACTTTTAATCTTTTCATTTCATTTTATTAAGCAACGTTTTTAATTAAAAAACTGCCATGTATTCCATTTTATTGTTATGATATAACAACTTTTACAATTTAGTGATATATGAACATGTACATTTTAATTTAAACCCCAAAATACAAGTGACAGGGAAGCATGGTAGTGTTGCAGATTAATGGGCAATTATCACAGTATGTGGTCATTACTGACCCACGTGCTTGTGGGTAATGTTGATACACCCATGAAGAACTGTATTTATCTGCATAAAAACTGTACAAGACAGAGAATTTAAATTTTTAATATAAACAGCATCATTTATATACTTCAGATTTTAATGGTTTATACACCCTTGACATAAAACAGTTATACTGTTGTGCTTAATTATCGCAATCCATCAGTTGCATATATATTTCATTTGTAGTATATATGTATATATACCTATTAAATTTAAAGATTTTTTTAAAACAATTAACCTGCTTTTTTTTTTAGCAATAAGCTTTTGTAATGAAGTTATTTTTTCTAATTAAAACCTAAAATCATTAAAAATGCCCAGTGCTAATTAATATAAAAGAACACTTTAAACACTGACCATTGCAATCATAAATAGCGTAATTTTTGTTAGAATACCTACATATTATAATCACTGCTAAATGGATAAATCCATCACATTTCCCTGCCAACTTTCGTATGTCGATTGACAATATGGCATTGTTTATTACAGATTGTGCATGTATATTTTGACCTCTTCAAAGTTCAATTAATATCAAATATTTGCCACAATGATTGATGTTTTTTATCCCATATCCATCAACATGACATGACTGACCATCCAAACTGTCCAACTGAGTTATTTTAGTTGTTTTTTATCTAGTGCAATATAAACGATGGACATTAAGATGAGAAACTAAAAACTGAAAGTAGCCCTCTCACAGATTAAACATTTCATTAATTCATGTAATTTGGTAAAGTGGATACCACCTCCATTACTCATGATGACATTTTAATGTATTAGTTTTAAGGTATTTACACAAATTTACATGAATGAATGAATGTGATAACCTCATTTTTTTTATATCACTGACAGCTATCAAATAATTTAAAGATGCTGTTTAAAATGCAAATATCAATTGTGTTTTTATGAAATTTTAAATCTGAACTAAATTTATTCAAGCAAATCATGTTTTGATTATAATAAACTATCATTTAGATCTATATTCACCTTTCAGTTTATTTTATTAATCTAACTCATTTTTTTTCTTTCTAATTTCCTATATTTTTCATTTTAAAATCAAATTAAAAAAAAACTTAAAAAAGAAGATTTATAAAGTATTTTATACAGAAATGCAAGAATAAACTGCAAGAAATAAGAAATTTGAAGTCATTTACCTATTATGTACTGTGGGCAGTTGGTAATCTACTATTTCGAAGTCAACATTGTGTAAGTCATCATCAGCAACTGAATTAATATTGTATTCCTGTTCTATCTCCAAAAATAGCACCTCCTTTCAAGCATGTGGAGCACTCACTGTTTCACTGTTGTAGTAGATTGTAGAAAACAATACCACTAACATACACACTCCAGATGTTTAAAATCCAGATAGTATACACACATCAATTAAATCTCGTTAAGCCACACCCCCTTTGTGCATGTATAATGCAACTCTGACCACTCAATCTCTGGCAAAACATTTGAGAAATTCAATTCCCCTAGAAACTGGGCATGGACTTTAGAGTTAATTAAATTGATAACATCCGTTCCTTTCTCTATGTTCCTGGGTGTTTGTAACATGAATTTTTAACAGAGTTCGTTCATTAATGATTCATGGATTTTTAATGCAATATAGAGAGCTGGCCTGGTGCGAATATTGAAATATTGATATTTTTTAATCCAATCCAATGCCATTACGATGGTCAGCCATCAGCTTCTAATACGGTAGCAGGAGATGAGTTAGCTGCCACTGTTGGTAACGTTCAAACACACAATCATATTTTTGTTTGAAAAAAAATTTGCTCGTGGGCTTACATGAAGATCAGTATGTTTTTTGTTTTGAACTTTAGGGCATTATGAATTATGATAAGTTAATTCAGCGTCCCGGAGTCTGCATCCTTTTCGGCCAAGGTCATGCAACCAAAGCTTGACCAAATTTGCAGCGAAAACTTTTATCAAAGATTCCATTCCGATTCACTAGCAGACGACACTTGCTCATAAATTGTGCAGATTATTCTCAAATGTTTTTAATATTCTTTTAGAGACATGATGATTAAAAAAAAAAGTCTTTATTATTAAAGCCCTTGTCAAGTTGTTGATATATCGTGTACTACTGCGTAAAAAAAATAAAATGAAATAATTAAAAAATCTGACGTAGGCCAGTTAGGTTATCAAAGTTTGACGCCGTTTTAAACAACGACAGTAGATCGTAACAGTAAACTTACCCCTTTATTTCAGTGACATAGAACACATATTCCTGTAAAGATTAAAAACAAAATATTCCATCCTTACTCACAAAATATTGTAAATAAGCGAAAACTATTTACCTCACTTCGTAGCCCGTTTCAAGGCCTCGCCATATTGATGTTGCTTCGAGTGTAGTAAAAAATATCCCACAATTCCTTAGTCAAAGATGGCGGCAATTAGAGCATGGAGCGGTCCACTTTGAAGTGATGTTGATTACGGACGGGTGAGTCAGTAAAATGAAATTTTTCACATGCATGAATGAAAATTTGAAGAATTCTGATTAATCTATCAAATCCATATAGATAAAGCTGTCTGACATGCACGTAATGGTCGCCTGTCAAGCAGTTGCACAAATGGTTCAATCAAATTTTTAAAACAGCTGAAGCGAGCATTGATCGGTTGTCCAGTTTCGGTTTGTCAACACTTTAAGTTATGTCAGGCTATTGTTTTGTCCAGTGGCTATTCACGGGAGGTTTGGCACATGTCAAAAACACATATCACGCCTACTTAACAGAGAGAGGGCCGGACTTGCTTACATCACACATTAAAATGCGGATTTAAACATAAACATCTGCTTGCCTGTGTCGGCGGAGTGTTTGATGTTGCAAATACGTCAATTTTTAATTAGCCATCATTAGATAGGGAGCCTATCGACTTGCAGATTTCTAATCTAATCCGTGTAATTCTTTCAGTGGTACAATTCAATAAATTTATCGACATGTTTATGACTGAGCTGCTGCAGCGTAACTGTGTATTTCATATACATGTTTGTTTACATTGAGTGTGTGATTCAAACTGAAAGTAAGAGTTAGTCTACACATTGTGGTTTAAACATATTTTATTTTTCAAATTCCTGTGTACAGTATACAAGACTTAAATTAATTAAAACATAAGGCTATAGACCACTTCCCGTAAATCCTAGATTTTAAATCGACATATTGATGTTTTGTTGAGATTTGTCCCAGTGTCAGACATCTTCAGACACCCTTTGTAAAGAATGACACAGATATCTGACTTCAAACGATAATTAATTCTGGTTTTGGTTTAAATTAGTATGGCATTACCTCACGGAAGTATCCCACTTGTTTACATGTGTTTTGCTTGTAGAAATAGCATGTTATAAGGCAAAACAGTACCCTACCCCATGAATGATATGAAGTCGGACGATTTTGATCATCAGGGGCGTACCTGGAGCATTTTGAAATGTACGCCAGATATGAGAAGCGTAGCTGCGAACCGAAGCGACGCTGCGAGTGGGGGGTAGGTGTGGGAGGGGGTTTCCGCCCCAAGAACATTTTGAAAATTAGGAGGCAAATGATGCGTTCTCAAGCTATATTTCAGCATTAATATGGCATTTTGAACTTTTATTTTTTCACTTTTTCTGAGGAATTGTACGCATTGGCGTACGTGCGTATGCCTGGATATGCGCCTGATCATGAGTCGGACACTGTGTTTTTGTGAGAATTTAGAAGAATAGGTCAATTTGTTGACATTATTTGGTACAAATGGATGATCATTCTGTTTTCTTTTAATGTTTATATTAATTTCATCGAACATGTGACACTTGATGAAACTATATGACAATACGCGAGCTCACTTGATTTGATTGTAAGTCGGACACGATGTCCTTTGCAATCATACTGGACACCAGCAATATTGTATATCAAGTTCTTGCTGGGTTTCAGTAGTTACAATGAACGTTAAACTGGTTCCCTGTTGCTATTGTTTGCACTTCATGTGCGTAAAACAGTATCAAATCGGGCAAAATTGTTCGATTCAATATCATGTCTGACTAAAGTTCACTACCCTATCTAGGTGTTGCATGATATGTATATACAGGATGGGTATCCTGTTTATAGAGTAAATAAATGACCATAACAAACCCCTACACCTGCATGCATGACTTTTAATAACCAATTTTGTTAAAGGGACACTGTCCGTAACTTTTAGCTTATAAAACACACACTAATTATGTTCGCACACATTACACACCAAACATTACTGAACATTTACTAATTAAAGCAGGAGTGTCTGACGAAATTCAATCGCGGTACAAAAAAAAAGGAGAAAAAATTTCGGGCGTTTGAACTCTCAGCCCAAACTAAAATTACACTCGCGGTAATAATAGTGAACGTAAAGTGGTCGACCTAGCTCCCAACCGAGCTAAGCGGGCTATACATATTACGCTCTAAATACTATGGTCAAAACCTAATGCGCTCATGGAAGTCACGTGATCGCAGAAAAGGTAAATACGTTGGGTCCCACTTTATTTACAAATAATAATTTAAGCTTCTTTTTTTTCAAACTCACGAATGTATTACTACAGACTTCTTAGTGGCTATGCTCATGTTTTCATGGATATATTTCACTGAATAAAAGTCAGACAGTTATTTGGTTATGCTCCATATCTGCTTACTTACGGACAGTGTCCCTTTAAAAACTGTTACCAACATTTGAAGAATGAAAGATAACTATGATGATTTCTCATAATTTTTTTTTTTAATTGTTTAGGCCACATACCTTATGACATTAACATTAATAATTATTAGGTCTGCATATAGGCTACTTCTAATTTACGCTTTAAAATAAAAACATAAACTCTTTAATTACTGGTTAAAATCAGTATATATAATTATATTTGTTCATACGTGACAGGGAAGGCAGGTAGTGTTGCAGATTAATGGGCAATTATCACAGTTTGTGGTCATTATTAACCATGCACTTGTGGGCAAAATTGATACACCCAAAAAGTACTGTATTTATCTACATAACAACTGTACAAGACATAATAAATTAACTAATAGTTATAGATTTAAAATCAACATAAAACTATAAATACCGTATTGTGTTAGCATATATACCTATAAAGTCTATGATGCTAGTTTATGCCACAAATAAACATAAAATAAAATAAAGAATTTCCCTCAATAAAAAGATAGACTGTTAGTATAAAAAATTATCAGAGAAAAATTAAATCAATATGTTTACATTCAGACAAAATGAGTTTTGAAATTCATACTAATATTTTGTATGAGCTTGCAATGAATATCTCCTATGTATCTTTTTATGAGTTATGCTGAAGCCATTATGGAAAATGAAGTTTCAGTGTTGTTGTTTTTTGTGTGTGTTTTTTTTTTATATTATAAAAACTTGTAGTTGAACATACATAGTATAGGTTTTTAATTATTTTGATTGTTTTCTTTCAATTCCTTCATTAGGTTGTGTTCAATTCAATACCATTTAATATCTATACTATGCTGGTATAAATTATCCTTCTGTCTACAGTGATGCTATGCAGTCTCATATTTTAGGAGGCTTTGACATGTAAATTCAGGTTAGCATGCTGCTACAACCATCTAGAAACACATAACTCAAATATTCTCCCTGCCAGTAGAAGAATATGGGGCTTCAATTAAAAAAAAAAAATTGATGAAAGGAAGTGCCCCATATGTCTAAGCCCCTGTGCCATAATTGTGGTATTAGTGTCACAGTACCTGAAACTTCAAGTGTTTACCATCCAAGTGTTGCCAAACACATCCCAGTGTTGCCAGATCTCATCCTTGCACCCAGTTACAGATGTGGTGTAAACCCTAATACCCAGTTTTTGTAATCAAGTTGCAACTTTACAACTTGCAATTTCACACCCACCATAATAAACTGATTATATTATAAACACTTGTCTTTTGTTCATGTCACATGCATGAAATTATGATTTAAGATGACAAGATAGCTGCTGTCATCACAATACCCCAGGGGGTGTGACATTATGCAACCTGACTGAAGTGATAGTGGAACAAATGTGGTTTAAAAGACCGTCCCTGGGGGATTTAAAATTTATATGATTATGCAGAACATTGGATTATTAGATTCCAATCTACTATCCTGCTGAGTTATGATGAAGTTCCTGGCCAGTCAGCATCTGGAGGTCATGTGACTTTGTGTAAGATTGCAATAGTTACTATCTGCTAATTATGCTGATCTGAGATCTGTTATTGATGCATGCAGGCAACAGGTTTGATGATCTGTCAGGACCAGACTCAGACTCTGTGCAAATATTCAGTCATCAGATCAATGCTCTTCAAATTGTTCATATTTATGCTAATCTGGAGGAAATCAACACCACATATCCAATTAATGTATTTAAATATTTCCTGGATATATATCCATCATTTTTATTTATAATGCAAAATTGCTTTCAATATTTTGTTTCAAAAGCATTTATAAAATTTAAAATAGCCTGGTATACACGGGTTATGAATTTTAATTCAGGAAATGAGATATAGAATTCCCATTTGGATGACTTTATAATTCTGCACTAGACTGCCAGGGAGTTTTTCACAAAATTGGGAAGAAAAATTGTCCATTTTTGGAAAAAAACACACATTTCTCATTTTGGGAAAGGTGTAAAATTTCATAAAATTTAGTAAAATAAGACAATACTATGCTTTATTTATATTTTCATCCATTATTTATTCTAATTACTGATTTCTCACTCAGAACTGATTTAACAGACAAAAACACATTGCAATTTTTTTTCTCTTTTTCTCAGAGCTACAGATATTAGCAGCGTATTTGGGTAAATACCCAATTGAAAGTGTCAAAATACCCAACTAAAATCAGAAGCATGCGTACCAATAAAACAATCAAATTAATAAATATGCAAATGATCCGTTTTGACTGCATCACATATTTATCCGTTGCCGTAAAGATAGCCACTAGCAAAAGTATTTCTGACCATCCGCATTTAGTTTGTTGATATAATAATGATTTTTTCCTCTTTATTTATTAATAAACATATTGTCTTTCTGCCTTTTTGTATATCTTGGATAGCAGGTGTTCCTGGCTCTGCCAATCAGAAACCTTACCAGTGTATCGCAAAAATCAAACTTTGTTCAGGAGGACTGTTTTAGACGTTTGTCTTGAAAACAAGCAAGCGTCGCATATGAACTAGACTATGCTGTCCGTCGATCTAACACTTACCGAGTTTTGCGATTGGCTAAACATGTGGCTGGTTCTCGATATCAGTCGTTTTTCACCCGAAAAGTTACGAATAATGAAACAAATTTTATATACCGGTAGGCTACATATCCCATAAAATTTCTGCATCCCTTGAGTGCTTGTCATTTCTAAACGACAACATGAAAAGAGGTAGAAAAACAAATTCAGCAACTTCTGAACAAAAAACAAAATGTTTGGCTATTTAGCAAAACTAAAAGCAAACCATAATTTGTAATATATTACTGAACTGTAGAACTTTGGGATGATGTTTCATTGGAAATCACTCGCAAAAAAAACATTCTGGTGATTGTGTGTTTGACTGTTGAAAGACAAAAATCAATGTTTCTCCCATTTCTGCTCATGTGAGATAGGCATTTTCCTCATGTGAGATAACTCTATCTTACATGACATGTGACTTTTGACGTCATGACGTTACGTCGACGTAGCCTTATTCTGGCGTTAAAACAGCAAAGTCATTGATTTTATGCCGGTAATAAACACATAATGGGAGAAAAATAATCCATCATGAGTGATCCATATGAGATAGGGAAATCTCACCCTCGGGATCAGAATTGCAACCAGGCACTCGGCAGAGCCTCTTCCCTGGTTACAATTCTGACCCTCGGTTGAGATTTCCCTATCTCACATGGATACTCATGGTGGATTCTTATATTCCCGGGTTGATAATTGTAGAAAATTATGAAAAAATTATATTGCATTGCAGCACTTATCAGACGATGAAAAATAAGAGTAAATTTAGCAATGCATGCATCTAAAACAGTCTATTAAATCATTTTAGAATTATTTTATTTTTAGAATTTTGTGATTCTTGGTCTTAATCTGTTCTCACAGCAATTAAAATGCTCATTCAGTTCTGAGAACACACTGAGTTGCATCATAATAGCATGACGTACGTGATGTCATAATAGCATGACGTGATGTCATAATTTTCCAGGGTGCGATGTCATAATACCAGAAAGTGATGTCATGATAGAAACAACCAAATGAAAATATAAATGAAGCATTCTGATTGGTTCAGTGATAACAATTGGACCAATGAAATCAGTTAATTTAAAGCTCATTACATTCTCAGAACACACTGAGGTTTTACTGGACATTGAGTAATGAGGTTCTTGAAACCTAGAAACAACATTCTAATAATAAAATAATTCTAAAATGATTTAATAGACATGTATGGGCTCAGATGAAGGGACATGTGCACCCACTTATTGTAAAAACAGTTATATAAGTATTTAAAGTTAACTATTACAATATTTGTGTATTGCAAAAAGTCGATGTCACAAACATTTTGAATTTTACCCAATTAAAATCACCAAATACCGGTACCCAATTAAAAAAAGATGGGTGAGTAAATACCCAATTGATCAAAAAGCTTATCTGTAGCTCTGTTTTCTCAAATTCTGAGAAACTGCTGCTTTCATCTTATTTGGAAAATTTTCGGCCACAATTGGGGAAAAAACAGTCAAGTTACCAATTGGGAAGAGGCCTTTTACAGCTGCTGTGCTAGAAAATATTGAGTTGAATCATGTGATGGTTTTAAACTTTTTGAATGTTTCTTGTGATTTAATTTAATTAAGCGATATAAACAGATAGATCTAGATGAAACCATTCAGAGCAGCATAAGACCCCTCAACGCCCCCATAGGACACATGTATACAGACCCTCCACCCCACCCCACCACCAGACAAATATATATACAGACCCCTCCTCGCTAATGGACACCAGTTTATAGATCCTTTGTGTCCCCAACCGACACATGTATCGTACCCCTCACCTCCAGCAACACCAGACACATATACAGATCCCTCTTCGCTAACGGACACCAGTCCTGTTTACATACCCTTCCTGTCCCCACTCCACACAGGTATACAGAGCCCTTTCTGCACCCCCACCCAACACTTGTATACCGCCCCACCTCACTCCGACTGGACACTTGTATATGGCCCCTCCTCACTTCCTGGCCGCCAATGAACACTTGTATATGACCCCTTCTCACTCCCACCGGACATATGTATACGGCCCTCCTCACTCCCACCGAACACGTGTATAGTGCCCCTCCTGACTCCCACCGAACATTTTAGGACTTTTGGTGTACCTGGACAAAAGCCTTCCTGTGAAAATATAACAGGTGGTGAAACAAATTGTGCCTCAACTGTGACTCGATCGTACCGGTACACTCCCACTAGATTTAAATTCATTTTGGATGTTGTGTTTGTTTCCTGTGTTTGGGAGTCGTAGACAATGTTTTGGATGTAATGTTTGTTTCCTGTGTTTGGGAGTCGTAGACAATGAACCGATTAATCTAGTATGCACAGAGTTACAGATAACGAATGATCAATCGAGTACTGGTAGTAAAATTTGCAATTTGTCCCAGCCCTTCTTTTGTGTGTTTTAAACATCTCTGTGGTCAAGGGGTTAACAACGCTACATTGCAAACCTTTTTGCCTCTCACCACTGCTATTTCGAATCCCATTGGGAGCTCAACTTGTGAGTGAAAAAGTGTCGATTCTTACGGATGGTGGGAGATATACAGTACTGGTTCTACCCAGGAAAAATGAGGTGGTCTGCCATTACCAGAAAAAATCGACCTGCATATAATGTCCTAAAATGTGATAAAAGTGACGTAAAACACCATTTTAAACGAAACAAACTAACAGTATTTTGTTTTTATGTTATAAGTGGCCTGCAGTCACATGTAGCATACCTGTGTAAAGGTTACATAACCGGTAACATGCAATCATTAGAACTATCAGTAAATACTGTTTGTCAGATTATCTCCCTTGGTTGCAGCACTATATATCCAATAATCAAATAAATGAAGAAATATGATAAAAAGACCTTATAGGCAGAGTAAGCACTTGTTATTGCTATTTTTTCACAGTCTTGGTAGATTTGTTTTATTCCAAGTTGACCAGGAACCAGTCTCGATCGTTCATACCAAGATATAACAATGTATAATTTATGTTGTTCTCTGTACAACCTTGATTTTTAAACATCTCTAAATGATAGACCTTTGTATAATATTTTGTCAAGTTTTATTTTTTATCCGCGTGTGGTTGCCGGGGTAGAATATAACCACTGCAAATCCTGCTAGAGGCAGATGGGTAGAACCCCTCCGCCCCACAAACCCCATGCCTTTCATGTTCATTTTTTATCATGCTCATTCAAGGTCTTCATCATGACACCGCGTATGCAAACATGGAAACGTGGCTCCATCGTAAATGGAGTGTCTACTATAGAAGTTGCAGCAACTTTGCAGTTCTGCAGGCTAGAAGGTTCTAGGCCCATTCTGTGTATTTTATCCTGATGTAAATGGAGGATGAGCCTGGCATATTCATTCCTGATAGGCACCATATAACCTTTCATGTGTTGGTGCGCCGTAAACTCCAATTCAGTTCAATTCATTTGCCAAGTTTTATCAATTTACTTTTTGTTACTGAAGTAATTACCTAGTGCACTTTTTCCCTTCCCCACTCATAAGTACATTTTGGGCTATATTTAAACTTTTGATATAGATATACCTTTCTTCTATTATTATTTTTGTCATCTCCATGGAAAAAGATTTTCCCCCCTTCATATGGCTTTAAATCTTCATTAAATTTGCTACAGTTAGGTCAAGAAGAGGTGTCTTGTGCTGCCTTTTGGTATATAAAACAACTTTCTAATTTCAGTATATTTGACGTTTTCATGGACCTAAGGTAGTAATTTGTTTCTAGATCGTAACTTCAAAAACTGTTCTAGGACTCTTAAAGCTTCATAAATATATATGCACATTCTGGCTTGACATTTTGATTCAGTTTTGATCGAGAGGGTAAATTTGCTGAGTTTGAATTATTCTCGCCTCTCACCACTGCGTGTTCGAATCCCACTTGGAGCTCAACTTATGAGAAAGTGTCTATTTTTATGGATGGCAGGAGGTATACAGTACTACTTTTCAAGCAATAAGTCGGTGGTCTGCTGCCACCACTAAAATTCGACCGTTATATCTAGCCTTAAATATGCTTGAAAATGCATTAAACACTCATTTTTTGTTTCCAGAGCATAATTTGAACTTTAAAATATAAATGAAAATTACATCATGTATAAACCTGTTAATAGTGTTATTCAACTCTTTCTGCTAAACTGGTGGTGGGCGGTAGCATGGGGATACCAATGAGTGTGTCTTCCATTTTTCTCTTGCCTCAATCCAAACAGCTCAATAGCCGTAATCCTCAGACTTGACTGATGATTTCACTGGATTATTTAAATCATTTATGACCCGGCTTGCTGATTTGCACCAAGTTCCTTTGAACCCACCACTTTGAAAGCGAAATATCAAACTTGAAACAATCCATTTTTTTTCAATTTCTTCAGAATGGCATTGCAGAGTGACAGGGGAGTCATTGAGAATATTGATGCTATGCCTCCTGTACATATGTACCTGGCATCATGGGACAGATGTGTGCCTGAAATTCATTAATTATTGACCAGTTTACTGTTAACCTCTTGATGTAAGGAAGATTTAATTAACATCTTGGATATTTCAAGATTATCCGAGATACTCAGCTTTTATGCGCATATTGGAGAAACAATTCTTTCTAATTGTTTTTTGTGTTTTTTTTATTGTAGAACTTACTGCGATATAGGCAATTTCATGTTATGTGATTAGACAAGTCTAGCAGATTATTAATTCATAAGTTTTGGATAGATATAAGAATTGGAAGTCGTCATGACTTGAATTGCCGTAACATTAAACAATGGTACACCATGCAATAAGCCTGAATAACTTGCATGCAATCCATTGTACAACTGCATGGAGTTTTCGGAAATGTCAGATCCAGCATTTCAGTTTTGTAGGTGAGGGGTGATAACTTTTTTGGGGAAAAGAAGACTAGCAAATAACAACGCTCTCAACCCATTTGTGGGTGAGGGGTGATTACTTTTTTGGGGGAAAAAGGACTAGCAAAAAACAATGTTCTCAGCCCATTTAAATGGCCCCACTTACCATATCCCACATTTTATGCGAAAAGGGTGTGCAAAACAATTGGCTAACATGCGTTACGCGCCAAGTGGGTGTCTCTGGGGTAATTTATTTTCACAGATAAAGGTTAAAAAGGTGCATCTTAAATAATCTTTCTTCTATCAATGTATACAAAACATAACAATATTGAGACAGTAAGAGTTTGGAAGTGTTTAACCAAAAAATTCTTATTTTTTTTAAACCCCACCCACTTCTCCAAATATTGGCCGCGATTTTTCAAAAATGGCCGTGCAAAAGACGGCTGCACGGTTGGCTGGCTAATACACTGTTTACAACCCAGGTGTAGTGGATCGTGACCTAAGTATATTTTTTCAGAGCAAATTAAACACCTTATTAGTTTGAAGGAGGTGCAAGCGAATGCCCAAAATCCACCCCAAAATCCACCCCTGGTTTGAAATCCATTTTGCTATACTGCATGTATTTTTTGCACATGATCATGATATTAATTATAAATCTTATAAAGCCATGGTTTTAAGACAGCTTACTGTGGCACAGTAGCATGCTAACCTCAGTGTTCATCAAAGGCACTACAGTAACTTAATAATTACATACTTAGTGATGGATAAATTACACTCCCCGCTTGTTAAAGACAGCCAGTTGGGACACAAGGTGCATGCAGCCAGCCTGACTGTTTTGCTGGAAACTCACATACCCCAATTCCAAATGGAACATTTTAATTACTGTCTCCCAGTCCAGTTACTGAGGATGCAAGTTTTAAAAAGCATTGCAATGCATAAGTATACCCTATATTACTACATACACACTTCATACTTGTTTCAAGAAATCTCTTATTCTTCTTTTATTGTTATTTCTGTTTTAGTTATCAGTTGCAACCAATTATGATTGTTTGCTGTAGTGCACGTCTTTCTAGCATTTAGTGTTAATTCATTAGTATTTTGTAAGAGCTCTTCACCAGTGGTACCAGTCATTTGTTTCTGCACCTTTAAATACAGTAAAGGTACCAGTCATTTGTTACTGCACTATTAAATATAGCATTGATACCAGTCATTTGCTACTGCACCTTTAAATACAGTAAAGGTACCAGTCATTTGGTACTGCACCATTAAATGTAAAAGGGTACCAGTCATTAATTGTGTTACTACACCATTAATTAAATACGGTAAGGGTACCAGCAATACATACAGCAAGTGAACCAATCATTTGTTACTCCACCATCAAATACAGCAAAGGTATCAGTCATCTGTTATTGCACCATCAAATACACCAATGGTTCCAGTCATTTGTTACTGCACCATCAAATTCACCAAGGGTACCAGTCAGTTGTTACTGCACCATCAAATACAACAAGGGTACCAATCATATGTTACTCTACCATCAAATACAAATGGGTACCAGTCATTTGTTATTGCAAGGGTATAAGTCATTTGTTACTGCACCATCAAATAAATTAAGGGTACCTGTCATTTCTTACTACACCTTCAAATACAGCAAGGGTTACCAGTCATTTGTTATTGCACCATCAAATACACCAAGGGTACAGTCATTTGTTACTGCACCATCAAATACACCAATGGTTCCAGTCATTTGTTACTGCACCATCAAATTCACCAAGGGTACCAGTCAGTTGTTACTGCACCATCAAATACAACAAGGGTACCAATCATATGTTACTCTACCATCAAATACAAATGGGTACCAGTCATTTGTTATTGCAAGGGTATAAGTCATTTGTTACTGCACCATCAAATACACCAATGGTTCCAGTCATTTGTTACTCCACCATCAAATACAGCAAAGGTATCAGTCATCTGTTATTGCACCATCAAATACACCAATGGTTCCAGTCATTTGTTACTGCACCATCAAATTCACCAAGGGTACCAGTCAGTTGTTACTGCACCATCAAATACAACAAGGGTACCAATCATATGTTACTCTACCATCAAATACAAATGGGTACCAGTCATTTGTTATTGCAAGGGTATAAGTCATTTGTTACTGCACCATCAAATAAATTAAGGGTACCTGTCATTTCTTACTACACCTTCAAATACAGCAAGGGTTACCAGTCATTTGTTATTGCACCATCAAATACACCAAGGGTACAGTCATTTGTTACTGCACCATCAAATACAGCAAGCCTAGGGTACCAGTCAATTGTTGCTGCACCATCAAATACAGCAAGGGTACCAATTATTTGTTACTCCACCATCAAATACAAACGGGTACCAGTCTGTTGTTACTGCAAGGGTATCAGTCATTTGTTATGGCACCATCAAATACATTAAGGGTACATGTAATTTGTTACTAAACCTTCAAATACAGCAAGGGTTACCAGTCATTTGTTATTGCACCATCAAATAAAACACGGGTACCAGTCATGTGTTACTGCAGCATTAAAGACACCAACGGTACCAGTCATTTGTTACTGCATCATCAAATAAAACACGGGTACCAGTCATGTGTTACTGCAGCAATAAAGACACCAACGGTACCAGTCATTTGTTACTGCATCATCAAATAAAGCATGGGTACCAGTCATGTGTTATTGCAGCATTAAAAGGTACCAGTGATTTGTTACTGCATCATCAAATACAACATTTTAGCAAGAGTACCAGTCATATGTTACTGCAGCATATAAGACATCAAGGGTACCAGTCATTTGTTATTGTACCATTAAATACAGCAAATCTTGAAGTTTATTGCATTTTCACTGATTCTCAGATATTCTCAGAAGTAACATCACTAACATGTGGAAACCAAATTGTTGTCATTTTTGCAGTCTTTTCTTTGCAACAATGAAGAGTCAGATCCTATTTACAAGGATTTGTACTTGTGTGTTTTCAGTGGCTTCAAGGTTTTAGTAAATATTATCTCTGCGATAAACTGTGCCAAGTCAGGACTAGACCTGGTAAAGTTAGGCTGTTTTTGAACTCCGAGGTACTTTTTGGAAATGCAGAATCTATATTTTGATGTGGTTTCCTAAAGATTCTGAGTTTTTCGCCTAGTTATAAACTACATAGAACATGTACATGTAAATCATTTAATGTCTATTGTTTGGATGGGAAAATCTCAATGACAGCTGGGCTAGATAAAGATCTGTAATAATACTTGTCTTCAAACTCTTCAAGTATTTATAATCTCCAGATTGTGTTAATAGTTATCATGAGGAACAATAAATTGTCTAAATAACACTAAACTTACTTTTCCAATTACTTGATATATGGCACTTTGTTATTTAAATTTTATATAACAATTATCTTACGTGTCTGCCTACTTTACTACGTTGACACACAGGACTGTACACTACCCTCCGCTTCCCTGACACCCACAATACTTTTTTCTCTCACTATTTTAACATTCGATAAGTAGCACCTCCGTGGCCGAGGGGTTAACGACGTTGCGTTGTAAACCTTCTTGCCTCTCACCACTGCGGGTTCGAATCTCACGGGAGCTCAACTTGGAAGTGAGAAAGTGTCGATTCTTATGGATGGTGGGAGGTATACAGTACTGGTTCTATCCAGGAATAAGTGGGTGGTCTGCCTCCATCACAAAAAAATCAACCATTATACATATCCTAAAATGTGCTGAAAAATTACGATAAACACCAACCACACTATCTGATACAATACAGATTATGCGGACACAAACTTCAATGTTCTGTTCAATAATCCAGTGCTCCAGATAAGACGCGTATCTGCGTAATTAAGCATATTTTTTCACCAAAAATGCATTAAAAATTAAATTAATGCGTAATAAAAACGCATTAAACAATCGTCCATGAATATTGAGAAAATTCCTGTGAACATGCATAATAGCTTAGAAAAGTAGAGCCTTTTTGTCTACTGTTTGACACAAATTAATGCCATTTAAAAAAGACTGAAGCAAATTGCCCATGTTCAATGTATATGTGAGGAGAAAAGAAAACACACAATATTTTTATGGTAATGACTAAAGAGTTAACATTTTACATTACTGCTTTCTCCAAAACTTGTTTTTAAGAACACGCATTTGTAAAAGTAATTACGCATAGCTCTTATGCCTATAACACGCATTGTGCTGAAAGCTTATCTGGAGCACTGATAATTGTTCCTTTATTGACCCTTAACCTGCTAAGCACGACTATAATAGCCTTTGCATCCATGTAAATCCAGATCAGCCTGCGAGTAATTCGCAGGCTGATCACTGTTTACAATGTCTGGCTGCTGATCAGTCATTTCCCCCAAAACACCCCATAGTCACATAATGGAATGGTCTTAATTCAAAGAAAGAATTTGTCCATTATATATATGTAGCGGGTTAAGGGTTAAGAGATATGAAGACTTCCTTCTTTTAAAAACTTTAAAAAAATATTTAAAAATAAACCCCACACATGATCTAGCTCACTTTAGCAATCCCATGCAATGTTGAGTTTTTTTTTAAGTTGTTTCTGTTAGTCGATGGACAGGATATCAAACGACAATTGTTTGTAGTTTCAACTCTCAAGTGCCTGTACAGCAACATACTTAAAATTCAAGATCATTAAAATTTGAAACAAAGCGATTTCACATTCCAGTTTAAAGGGTCAGTTGGAGAGAGATAAAATGAATTATGCTAATTGGTACTTGAGGTTATTGCAACTTGACCCCATATATTTGAATTTTGAAATCTGAACTATTTTGTTCTATCATGTACTTCCTATTTTGATTATATTGTATATAAAAGGATCAGATCACTTCATCTATTAAGTATAATCTCTGTTACATGGCACTTGATGAAAATAACAGTTTACTTACGCGGAGGCTGTCCATTGAACGTTGGTAGGAGTGATCTTGGGGGCTGGATATAAAGTCAATTGTTGTTTATAATCTGTATCAAATACTAAAATACAGTTTAAAGTGTCCCTTTAAAGTAAGATATAATCGTCAAACAATGAAAAAAGACATATATATCCATAGCGGTTAATGTTTTGTTCGAGAAAACACGCAAATATATATGATGTTATACAAATTCCTATTTTTTAACATAATTGCTTAAAATTACTTTAGAATCAATATTTCCGAATTAGCATACGTTAATGGTTTTATTTTTACACATTTTAATCATAAAAATATGTTTTGTTGAAATATTTAATGCAAGTGTATCATCTATCCTGCAATTATTGGTGTTTTATTAGATGATTTATGGCAGGAAAATAGGCAGTTTCCAGTGTATTGAGATACTCTTTATGTCACCCAGCAGTTTGCAGTTAGTTTATAATTCTCTCCCTGACTTACAGGAGCTTTTCACCTCATCTTTTGAGCAGAGTGGTCAAATGTGCACTGACAGACAGTAGTCAAGATACTGGTTGTAAACTGGTTCACATATTTAAATTCCATCACAGTGGCTTTTTTTTGCCTGTTTTTTTGCTGTTTTTATTGGGCTATATTCCCAATGCCAACACATACCTTTTTTCCCCAATTTTGAGACAAAAATTCCTCAAAAATTATATAGAAAAAAACAGAAAAACAACAAGAAGCGTTAGTGTGACAAGTCCTAAGAACGAAACGCTTTTAAATGCCTCTGTTGACCTTAGTGTACTGAAAACAGTTTGAAAGATACAATTATTAAATGAATGTTTTACTGTATTTTTTCCCAATTTCTTAAAAATTGCGCTAAAATTCCCAAATGTTACGTATGTTCCCAAAGCATAGGAAAAAAACAACTGCATCTTGCCAAAAAACAATCTAACATTTAAAATGAGATGAAAAGGAAGACATAAACTTTATCACAAATTTAAATTCAAAACCTGTCAAAACTTCCAAGTAAAATTTGTCAAGTAAGCTGTGTTGTTAACAAAAAGACCAATTACAATGAATTTGATATTTCCGACTTTGAATATCCATTAAAGTGATTGACAATTATTGTTAATCTCTTCAAACCGAAAACAGGATGTTCAAATTCAAATTTCTTCAAATTTAGCCTATCAGTTACCTTGGTAACTTTTATCTGTCAGCGTTACATAAACTGAGCATTACCCATGAGCATGTTAGTGTCCGGAGTTTTGTTTAAATTAGAAAAAATAACGAAATTGATCTGATTATGACCAAAGGGAGACATTTGAGAAAATCGTTGTCTGCAGAGGTTTTGGGCTCAATTTTCTTTTCTTTTGTTATATGCGACATAATGAATTGAAATTTTAGAATTTATCAAAAGTTGTGGTTAATGGATTTCAGAATAAAATTGTGATAAAATATTGTAGTGAATATGAATAGTTTTATAAATGATTTATCTTAACAATTGAAAGGCTTCTGTGGTGGAGGGGTTAACGATGTTGCATTGTAAACCTTCTTGTCTCTCACAGCTGCAGGTTCGAATCCCACTGGTACTCAACTTGTGAAAAAGTGTAGATTTTTACGGATGGCGGGTGGTATACAGTACTGGTTCTACCCAGGAAAATTGGGGTGGTCTGCCTCCACACAAAAATCGACCATCATAATATGGCCTAAAGTGTGCTAAAAAGGACGTAAAGCACCATTCAAACAAAATTAATGATCAGTAATGGTTGAATCTGATTGTGACATGTCAAAATAATAGTCGTGGGTCTGCTGTTGCGCAGTGAATGGCACGCTCAACTCTGAATCTGAAGGCCACTGTTCAAGCCTCACTGGCACCACAATACCTCCCCTTAGCCTTATCCGTCGGACAGTGTCATTAAGTGTGTGGTCCAGTGTGTCAGAGTTTATCCTCTGAGCAAGTTAAAGAACCATAGGTTGTTACACCTGCTCCTCGAAGAAAGAATGGAGGGCAAAGCTACATTGTGACTGATCTTTCACCTCAGACATTGTGTGCATATAAGTCCTGTTTTTCTCTCACAGACATGCTAAATATTCCGTAATACAGGTATATATATTACACTAGACTACAGCATAAAGTACTCCAAATGCACCAAACATAAGCATAAAGTACTCCAAATGCACCAAACATAAGCATAAAGTACTTCAAATGCACCAAACATAAGCATAAAGTACTCCAAACATAAAGTACTCCAAATGCACCAAACATATCATAAAGTACTCCAAATGCATCAAACATAAGTATAAAGTACTCCAAAGATAAAATACTCCAAATGCACCAAACATAAACATAAAGTACTCCAAATGCACCAAACATAAACATAAAGTACTACAAATGCACCAAACATAAACTTAAAGTACTCCACATGCACCAAGCATAGCATAAAATACTCCAAATGCATCAAACATAAACATAAAGTACTCGAAATGCATCAAACATAAACAAAGTACTCCAAATGCACCAAACATAGCATAAAGTACTCCAAATGCACCAAACATAAAGTACTCCAAATGCACCAAGCATAGCATAAAGTACTCCAAATGCACCAAACATAAACATAAAGTACTCCAAATGCACCAAACATAAACATAAAGTACTCCAAATGTACCAAACATAAACAAAGTACTCCAAATGCATCAAACATAAACATTAAGTACTTCAAATGCACCAAACATAAACATAAAGTACTCCAAATGCACCAAACATAAGCATTAAGTACTTCAAATGCACCAAACATAAACATAAAGTACTCCAAATGCACCAAACTTAGCATAAAGTACTTCAAATGCACCAAACATAGCATAAAGTACTTCAAATGCACCAAACATAGCATAAAGTACTCCAAATGCACCAACCATAGCATAAAGTACTTCAAATGCACCAAACATAAGCATAAAGTACTTCAAATGCATCAAACATAAGCATAAAGTACTCCAAATGCATCACATATAAACATAAAGTACTCCAAGCATAAAGTACTCCAAATGGGGCTATATAGGAAGCATGTTGTCCGTAACGTTCCATCCCATCGCATAACCCTTTTTGTCCCGTCTCGTAACACATTTTTAGCTCCACTGATCAGAGATCAGCAGAGCTTATGCCGTGGTGCGGCGTCCGTCATCCGTCTGTCCGTCTGTCTGTCTGTCCGTCTGTCTGTCTGTAAACTTTTATTTGTAGCGACAACTCCTCTGAAACTACTAAATGGATATTCATGAAACTTTACAGAAATGTTGCCCATAAAGTCTAGTTGATCCTAGCAAAAATTCATGTTGATGTGAAATCCAAGATGGCCGCCAAAGCTAAAAATAGAGTTTTAAAATACAAGTTTGTAGCGACTACTTCTTGAAAACTATAAGTGATATTGATATGGGACTTTTTCTAAAATGATCAGCATGACATGATGTTGATCCTTGTCGAAAATCGTTTTGATTCAACGTTAAACATGGCTGCCAGCGGCCATCTTTGTTTACATAGAGTTATATAGTAAAAACTTGTAGCGACTACTCCTCTGAAACTACTTGACGGATTGTCATGAAACTTTACAGGAATGTTGCTCTTGATGTCTAATTGATCCTAGCAAAAGTTCAGATCTGCCAGAAATTCAAGATGGCCGACATAGCTAAAAATAGATTTTTAAAAAATAAGTTTGTAGCGACTACTTCTTGAAAACTATAAGTGATATTGATATGGGACTTTTTCTAAAATGATCAGCATGACATGATGTTGATCCTTGTGGAAAATTATTTTGATTCGACGTTAAACATGGCTGCCAGTGGCCATCTTTGGTTACATAGAGTTATATAGTAAAAACTTGTAGCGACTACTCCTCTGAAACTACTTGACGGATGTTCATGAAACTTCACAGGAATGTTGCTCTTGATGTCTAGTTGATCCTAGAAAAAATTCAGGTCGGCCGGAAATTCAAGATGGCCGCCACAGCTAAAAATAGATTTAAAATAAATAAGTTTGTAGCGACTACTTATTCAAAACTATAAGAGATATTGATATGGGACTTTTTCTAAAATGATCAGTATGACATGATGTTGGTCCTTGTCGAAAATCGTTTTGATTTGACGTTAAACATGGCTACCAGCGGCCATCTTTGTTTACATAGAGTTATATAATGAAAACTTGTAGCGACTACTCCTCTGAAACAACTTGACGGATTTTCATGAAACTTCACAGGAATGTTGCTCTTAATGTCTAATTGATCCTAGCAAAATTTCAGGTCGGCCGGAAATTCAAGATGGTCGCCACGGTTAAAAATAGATTTTCAAAAAACAAGTCTGTAGCGACTACTTCCTGAAATCAAAATCAATCAGTAGAGCTTCAAGGTCATTGACCTCTTGTTATTACTTGCATTCGTCAAAGTTTTGAATGGTTGTTTCCAAACTTCATATACACATAATAACTCGTGACCTTAATATGTCCCTCTACATCACCTAGTGTTGATTGCCTAATTTATTACAAAATTATGGCCCTTGTTTGACTTAAAATTTAAGCGGGGTATTCATCACCTTCATTGATAGTTCTAATTTCTTTTTTTTTAATGCAATATTCTCCTCCATTAGGTTGACATGATACCTATATACTTAAAACTATATTTTACCATAAAACCGGAAAGCAGATGAGAATACTGGAAACCCGTCTTATCACTGTCTGGATCATTCGTTAGCTTTGTTTTTGTTTTGGGAAAAAAACAAACAAGCTTAAGATAACAATGGCGTCGAATAAACAAGGTCTAAAAAAACAATTGTTAAAATGCAAGAATATATAAACTCTGTATTGAGCTACAGATAAGCTTTTTGATCAATTAGGTATTTACCCATCGGTATTTATTTAATTGGGTGTTTCATGATTTCAATTGGGTAAAATAAAACAATAACAGTTTACGACATTGTTTTGGGGTGGCATTCCACTAATATTGTAAAAAATCTAATAAAATCAACTTATTTTACAATAGGCTTTATACAAGGTGACTGGGTGTCCCTTCAACAACCCATATATTGCTCAATTTGCCATATGACAACTTTGATTATTTATTGATAGCCATTCTTTTTATTTTAATTGGGTATTTTTGCATTTTTAATTGGGTATTTAAGCAAATTCCCTGCTTATCTGTAGCTCTGTTTAAAATTCGATACTTAAAAATGTTTGGAAGCCCGTTGATATTGTCGAAAAAAATAATAATATACATATAAAAAATAATCAATGTCTTAAATTATGCTCATTAAAAAAAGTTATATGCAAAAAATGTATTTATGCCAATTTCTTTTAATGTAAACACCAAATATACATATGATGGTACACCAAATGTATGCATGATGGTACATGAGGGTACACCAAATATACACATGATGGTACAACAAATGTATGCATGATGGTACACCAAATGTACACATGATGGTACAACAAATGTATGCATGATGGTACACCAAATGTACACATGATGGTATACCAAATATACACATGATGGTACACCAAATGTACACATGATGGTACACCAACACCAAATGTACACATGATTGTTCACCAACACCATATGTACACATGATGGTACACCAGATGTACGCATGATGGTACACCAAATGTACACATGATGGTACACCACCACCAAATGTACACATGATGTTATGCCAACACAAAATGTACACTTAATGGTACACCAAATGTACACATGATGGTACACCAACACCAAATGAATGTATGCATGATGGTATACCAAATATACACATGATGGTACACCAGATATACACATGATTGTACACCAAATGTACACATGATGGTATACCAAATGCATGCATGATGGTACACCAATTGTACACTTGATGGTACACCAACACCAAATGTACACATGATGGTACACATGATGGTACACCAAATGTACACCTGATGGTATACCAGATATATGCATGATGGTACACCAAATGCATGCATGATGGTACACCAAATGTACACATGAAGGTACACCAAATGCATGCATGATGGTACACCAAATGTACACATGATGGTACACCAAATGCATGCATGATGGTACACCATATGTACACATGATGGTACACCAAATGCATGAATGATGGTACACCAAATGTACACATGATGGTACACCAAATGTATGCATGATGGTACACCAAATGTACACATGATGGTACACAAAATGTACACCTGATGGTACACCAAATGTATGCATGATGGTACACCAAATGTACACATGATGGTACACCAAATGTTCACCTGATGTTACACCAAATGCATGCATGATGGTACACCAAATGTACAGATGGAATACCAAATGTACACCTGATGGTACACCAAATGTATGCATGATGGTACACCAAATGTACACATGATGGTACACCAAATGTATGCATGATGGTACACCAAATGTACACCTGATGGTACACCAAATGTATGCATGATTGTACACCAAATGTACACACGATGGTACACCAAATGTACACATGATGGTACACCAAGTATACACATGATGGTATACCAAATTTATGCATGATGGTACACCAAATGTATGCATAATGGTACACCAACACCAAATGTACAGGTGATGGTATATCAACACCAGATGTACACATAATGGTACACCAAATGTACACATGATGGTACACCAATTGTATGCATGATGGTACACCAAATGTACACATGATGGTACACCAACACTAAATGTACTGGCGATGGTACACCAACACCAGATGTACACATAATGGTACACCAAATTTACACATGATGGTACACCAATTGTATGCATGCTGGTACACCAAATGTACACATGATGGTACACCAACACCAAATGTACAGGCAATGGTACACCAACACCAGATGTACACATAATGCTACACCAAATGTACACATGATGGTACACCAATTGTATGCATGATGGTACACCAAATGTACACATGATGGTACACCAATTGTATGCATGATGGTACATTAAATGTACACATGATGGTACTCTATATCTATGCATGGTGGTACACCAAATGTATGCATGATGGTACACCAAATATACACATGATGGTACACCAAATGTACACATGATGGTACACCAAATGTACACCTGATGGTACACCAAATGTATGCATGATGGAACACCAAATGCATGCATGATGGTACACCAAATGTACACATGATGGTACACCATATGTACACATGATGGTACAAATGCATGCATGATGGTACACCAAATGTACACATGATGGTACATCAAATGCATGCATGATGGTACACCAAATGTACACACGATGGTACACCAAATGTACACAGGTTGGTACACCAAATGTACACATGATGGTACAGCAAGTATACACATGATGGTACACCAAATGTATGCATGGTGGTACACCAGATATACACATGATGGTACACCAAATGTACACATGATGGTACACCAAATATACACATGATGGTACAACAAATGTATGCATCGTGGTACACCAAATATGAACATGAGTGTACACCAGATGTACACATGATGGTACACCAAGTATACACATGATGGTACACCAAATGTATGCATGGTGGTACACCAGATATACACATGATGGTACACCAAATATACACATGATGGTACACCAAATGTACACATGATGGTACAGCAGGGAACGAAATGGGCCCTCGCCCGCTCGCAAATGCGAGATGGACGAGGTACGGGCGAGTACACAAACAGGTGCACTAGTCCGTATTTGCGAGTGCTGTAATATGCTGTAGTCTACCCAATATCGTCAAATACACACCTTGCATACATACAACACAAGGACAAAAGCGTCTGAAAATCCATTTCGTTCACTGAGATGTTTAAAAGGTGACAGAAAATAATAAATTTGGGAGACACGGCTCTCGTACTTGACTAGAAAACAGTCTAGGAAGTGATCACTTGTGATTGGCAGGAAACGCTGGCTGTGAACCAATCGCTACGCATCTTATAAATGACGGCAAATCAAAATGGCGGCGCCCATTTGTTTTCATAGGTATGTGTGCGGTCAAAGGCTTAGCATGTAAGAGATTTTTACTTTCTCGTGTCTAAATGCAAATAAAAGACAATGTAGGACGATTTTGAACCTTACTGAGGTTACCTCTGCGTGTTTTAGTATGTTTTATCAGAGAAAATAGTCGATTTACACCAGTGGTCGCGAGTGACAAAGTAACGCGACACGTGTTTCTGAATGTCACACATTTTCGTCGGTCACTTCCTAGACTGTTTTCTAGTCAAGTAGATAATATACACGAATGGTGAATTGTATAATAAAATGGCTTTATATATGTTAGAATGATTTTTTTTCTGATTTTATGGATATTTATTATACTGACCAGTACTGATTGACACGGACCAGTACCCCTTAAGGTCCACTGGTCCGTAAAAACCAGTACTACCTCGCATCCCATTTTGATCCCTGGTACAGGTGATTGTACACCAACACCAGATGTACACACAATGGTACACCAAATGTACACATGATGGTAAACCAATTGTATGCATGATGGTACACCAAATGTACACATGATGGTACACTATATGTATGCATGGTGGTACACCAAATGTATGCATGGTGGGATACCAAATGTATGCATGATGGTACACCAACACCAAATGTTTTCATGGTGGGACACCAAATGTACACATGATGGTACACCAAATATACACATGATGGTACACCAAATGTACACATGATGGTACACCAAATGTACACCTGATGGTACACCAAATGTATGCCTGATGGAACACCAAATGCATGCATAATGGTACACCAAATGTACACATGATGGTACACCAAATGTACACAGGATGGTACACCAACTGTACACATGATGGTATACCAAATGTACACTGATGGTACACCAAATATACACATGATGGTACACCAAATGTATGCATGATGGTACACCAAATGTACACATGATGATACACCAAATATACACATGATGGTACACCAAATGTATGCATGGCGGTACACCAAATATACATATGATGGTACACTAAATGTACACATGATGGTACACCAAGTATACACATGATGGTATACCAAATTTATGCATGATGGTACACCAAATGTATGCATGATATTACACCAATTGTATGGATGATGGCACACCAAATGTATGCATGACGATACATCATATGTATGCATGATGGTACATCAGATGTATGTATGATGGTACACCAAATGTACATATGATGGTACACCAGATGCAATCATCATGGAACACCAAATATAAGCATGACCTACACCAAATGCCAGTATAACCAACACCAAATGCCAGTATAACCAACACCAAATGCCAGTATAACATACACCAAATGCCAGTATGACCTACACCAAATGCCAGTATAACATACACCAAATGCCAGTATAACATACACCAAAACCAAACTCAGCAGCTACACTTTGACCTTTGAAATTTGCTACAACAACAATTTTCATTTCACAAAATTTCGACTGAAGTGTATTACCAAGCACCAGAGAAAAGTTAAACATGTGAGCCGCCTTCATCTAAGTAAAGGCTATAACATCAAAACTAAAATTAATGACTAAAACATTTGTTGGATGAACTTTTAAGTGCTTACAACTTTAATGTGTTACATATTTCAAACACTTCCTATTTTTGCTCCTCCAATATTTACAAAGCCTCGTGTTTTAGAAAACAATTAACCTAAATCATTGAAATCGGAAAGGTTACGATACACTAAGCGCCCGTTTGAAATGAGAGTTCCATCCTATACAGCTTAAAAAACCACCACTTCCTGCGAAAACTTTATGTTCAACTGATAATTTAACAGTCAAATTTTCATTACAGCATCTCAAATGAAATAAGTTTTATGATATTCAGCAAGGTCATAAATTGATAAACACAGTAGTTTTTGTTTTACTTCAAAAGCCCATCAAACATTGGCACCTTTAATAATAAAACTCTGAAAGAGAAAACATATTAATTTTAATTACCCTTCACTTGCTCAGTCATTATGTTGATGTATTGTAAACTAGTCATTATGGCTATGTGTTCTCAGGTGCATTTATGACTCCATAAAAATGTAAAACCTACTGATAAACATTAATACTTATTAATTATAACCCCCACACCCCCTCCCACTTTTCACAAAGGGAAGTGGGGGCTATATAGGAATCACGTTGTCCGTAACGTTCCGTTGTGTCCGGCCTCCTAACGCATCCCATCGCGTCCAGTGACATAACACATTTTTGTCCCACCGCGTCCCGTAACACAGTTATTACTTAAAATTCCTCAATCACTTCTGTATGGGTTGTTCCCAAACTTCATATTATAAACATAATAACTGACCTTATATCCCTTTACATCACCCATTGTTGCTTGCCTAATTTATTACAGAATTATGGCCCATTATTTGACTTAAAATTTACATGTGGGGGTATTCATCACCTTCAGTGATAGTTCTAGTTAAAAATTCAACTGATAAACATTAATAAAGTTATTATAATATTTACTGATAAACATAAATAAAATTGTTATAAAAACATAAATAATTTTAACTTGTTATAAAAACATGAATAAACTTATTATAAAAACTTAAAAAGTGTATTTAAAAAAATCAACTGATAAACATAAATAAACCTATTATTAAACCTAACTTAGATGTATAAAAATAAATAAATTATTAAACCTACTGATACATATTAATAAACATATTAAACAACTAACTGATAAAGGCTAAGCAACTGATACACATTTAAAACCATATTACAAAACCTACCGATAAACTTATTATAAACCCAACTGATAAACTTAAATAAATATGTTATAAAACCTGGTGATAAACATTAATACATTATACTTATTATAAAACCTGCCGATAAACATTAATACTTATTATAAAACCTGCTGATAAACATAAATACTTATTATATAAAACCTGCTGATTAAAATAAATATTTGTTACATAAAACATACTGATAAATATTAAAACTTATTATACACCCTACTGATAAACTAAAATAAATGTGTTCTGAAACCTGCTGATAAACATAAATAAACTTATATTTAAACCTAAATGATATACATAAATAAACCTATTGGTAAAAAAAGTGGCTGAGAGGAACTACGGAACCCCTGCTAGTTAGCTGGGTGAACATATTCCCTGACCGGTTTTGTTCAGTAGATATGAATATTAATAAACATAAATTAAAACCTACTGATAAACATTGATAAACATTTTATAAAACCTATTGATAAACATTACTCTACATGGTGTAATTACCCATTTACAGTTTGAGTCTGCAACTTATCTCTTTTTCATATGGTAAGGTTTACTGACCCTTTTATCTTTTATTTTTCAGGTAGTACCAATGAAGCTAGGCACATACAGTTACTGACTGATATTATGAAGAGCTTCTGAAACACTTCAGGTATTATACATAATCTTTATCATCTATATCATCTATACACCATACATGATTTGAGCTAATTTCTGTAAGATGAGCATAGTTTGTTGGGCACTCCTGGTGTCTTTACAGAGGTAGGCTTTATAATCCGTTTTGGTTGGGCACTCATGTTTGATTCTGAGAATTGTCTTTACAAACATACCGTAGGTTTTATAATCGTTTGGTTGAGCATTCATGTTTGCTTTACAAAATATAGGTTTTTATAACAGTTTGGTTGGGCATTCATGTTTGCTTTACAAAACATAGGTTTTATAATTGTTTGGTCATTCATGTTTGCTTTACAAAACATAGGTGTTATAATAGTTTGATTGGGCATTCATGTTTGCTTTACAAAACATAGATGTTGTAATAGTTTGGTTGGGCATTCATGTTTGCTTTACAAAACATAGATTTTATAACAGTTTGCTTGGGCATTCATGTTTGCTTTACAAAACATAGGTTTTATAACAGTTTGATTGGGTATTCATGTTTGCTTTACAAAACATAGGTTTTATAATTGTTTGGGCATTCATGTTTGCAAAACATGGGTGTTATAATAGTTTGATTGGGCATTCATGTTTGCTTTACAAAACATAGGTTGTATAACAGTTTGATTGGGCATTCATGTTTGCTTTACAAAACATAGGTTTTATAATAGTTTGGTTGGGCATTCATGTTTGCTTTACAAAACATAGGTTGTATAACAGTTTGATTGGGCATTCATGTTTGCTTTACAAAACATAGGTTGTATAACAGTTTGATTGGGCATTCATGTTTGCTTTACAAAAGATATGTTTTATAACAGTTTAATTGGGCATTCATGTTTTCTTTACAAAACATAGGTTTTATAACAGTTTGATTGGTCATTCATGTTTGCTTTACAAAACATAGGTTGTATAACAGTTTGATTGGGCATTCATGTTTGCTTTACAAAAGATATGTTTTATAACAGTTTAATTGGGCATTCATGTTTTCTTTACAAAACATAGGTTTTATAACAGTTTGATTGGGCATTCATGTTTGCTTTACTAAACATAGGTTTTATAACAGTTTGATTGGGCAGTCCTGTTTGCTTTACAAAACATAGGTTTTATAACAGTTTGATTGGGCATTCATGTTTGCTTTACTAAACATAGGTTTTATAACAGTTTGATTGGGCAGTCCTGTTTGCTTTACAAAACGCAGGTTTTATAATAGTTTGATTGGGCATTCAAGTTTGCTTTACAAAACGTAGGTTGTATAATAGTTTGGTTGGGCAGTCATGTTTGCTTTACAAAACATAGGTTTTATAATAGTTTGATTGGGCAATCATGTTGGCTTTACAAAACATAGGTTTTCTAATAGTTTGGTTGGGCATTCATGTTTGCTTTACAAAACATAGGTGTTATAATAGTTTGATTGGGCATTCATGTTTGCTTTACAAAACATAGGTTTTATAACAGTTTGATTGGGCATTCATCTTTGCTTTACAAAACATAGGTTTTATAATAGTTTGGTTGGGCATTCATGTTTGCTTTACAAAACGTAGGTTTTATAATAGTTTGGTTGGGCATTCGTGTTTGCTTTACAAAACATAGGTTTTATAACAAATTGATTGGGCATTCATGTTTGCTTTACAAAACATAGGTTTTGTAATAGTTTGATTGGGCATTCATGTTTGCTTTACAAAACACAGGTTTTATAATAGTTTGATTGGGCATTCATGTTTGTTTTACAAAACGTAGGTTTTATAATAGTTTGATTGGTCATTCATGTTTGCTTTACAAAACATAGATTTTATAATTATATAAATAGTTTGATTGGATAGTTTTGGTTTATGCCTAAAACAATTTAATATTTTATTTGGCATAACATTTAACGTATTTTACCTTGTATAGAACGCAGTCTTTTTACTTCTTTTCGGTTTCCGAAAATGGGGTGCTTACAATACAAGGAAACAATATAAAAAACTTTTTTTCTTGCATTTTATATGCAGAAAACCGATGTCAGAATGGAGAATAAATGCCGATAAAAACATCGGGGACAAACAGACAGACATTTGTGAATGCCGCTTTATACAAGTAATTATTGACATAATTAGACTTAGAAATGATATTATAAAGCTTGTTTTTATATAAATGTTTGCATATTTGTTGTAGAATTTCAATAAATGAGTGAACATTTCGACCCTTGTTTTGTTATTTATATCAGCTGACTTGATATCACGTGATTTCCGGTTCATTAGACTGGTACACATAGTATTGTTACAGTTCAGTTCTAATCTGATATTTAAATGCAACAGATGACAGTGAGGACGATAATGACAACGCATTTTATTACGCGGAGTTTATGGAGGGAGAAAAGACGCATGAGGAGATGCAAGAGTAAATAAACACACAAACTCTTCCAAATAGTTCATTTTACCAAATATTTTATTTCAGCTAACATAATAACTATTAATACTACAAAACACAGTCTGAATATGCGTTAGACAAATGAAAATCTTGTTTCTTTTCATTCTTCTTTAACAATCTGACTTCACCTTTACCTAAAAAGTATTTTGAATCGCACTATACACAGAAACAACTTTTTTGCCCAGATTTGACCTCTATACACGGGTGCACACTAAGCACGGTAAAATACGGTACATGTTTATTGCCTGAACAAGGTGGAATACAATACACAATACAGAAGAGTACAAACAAACATACTTCATTTAGAGAATGAATACATATATTAAATTGAAACAGTTACAATTATTACGTTCTATCAATGGCACTTTATCACATTTTATTACCATTATCAAGATTGTGTTTAAAAAGCATTTATATTTAAGGAATTTAGAACAATATATAAAAATTCTGACTACCCGTTACATCCATTAACCATTCATTTACTTTGAGATCACGAGGAATTAATGACAAAATATACATGTGACTCTGTTACACTTACCTGAATTACTTAACGACTGGATATTACAACTTATGTTATCAATATTATTGTGATTATTAGTCAAGGAATATGTGTAATTCTCTTTTGATTGAATGGATATAACGGAGCCAACATGTAAGTATTTGGGAAAAAAAAATAAATATCATAAATCATTTGTAGAATACATGATAATAACATAGTTCTCATATTTCCTATTTGGTGAGGATGCTCGAGCCCTATTGATATATAGGTAGATAAGGTGCAAGATATATGCATTTGAATTAACAAATAAATGTTATATTACATACAAATATGTTTACACATATATGCAAATAGAAACACTAATTATCACTATTTCTAAATTCATTGGCTAGATATATATATTTTGCCAACCTTATTAACAGTCCATTTGCTTTGTGTTCATAAGTGTCACAAATCTTTGACTAGTTGGCCAAGAACAATAGTAATTTGGAAAACAGTCATTACGTATATTTCATACCATTAAAAATGATATTCGTTTTCTACAACATTCATATTACATTTTGTACATAACCTCATACTACGTTCAATATTTTGTAATCGACCTTCAGTTGCAAGTTTGTGTGCAGAACATCTAAATCTAATTAATGCTTTACGGTGATTATATTAGCAACGCAATTTAAAATATTTTTCAATCTCAAATCCTTTTTTTAATTTTGGCAAATGTTTCAAGCTTGGGTGAGTTATTAATTTCAGAATACCATGTTTGTAGATATTGGTCTGAAATCCTTTCAATAACCTTTTGAATTTGTAGATTTGTTAACTACTGTTATTCCAGATGTTGTCAAAAGCCAAACTATTTAAAAGGTTTTTTACTTGAAACGCCCATGAATTTTCGTTTACGACGGTACCATCCACACCAATATCAACATAAAATACTTTATACTTTAATGATTCCGTGGATTTCATTATCTTAAACCAGTTTTTTATAACTCCCATTTTTCTAATTACGGCTAAAGGAAATCTTCCCAGTTCATAGATGAGCATAGTTTGGCTGGGCACTCATGATTGATTCTGAGCATTGTCCTTACAAACTTAGGTTTTATAAACCTTGATGAGCATATTTTGGTTGAGTGTTTGCTTCTGAGAAATGTCTTTACAAACATGCGGTTTAAAAACCTAATGTATACACATTATTATGCCACTGAAGCTGTGGACATTGTCATCCAAAATGTTAACACATTTCCATTTCGGCTGATTAGCCCTTTGTCTCCAGAAGAACAATACGGATAGACATTTTAGCATTCCGTCTCCAGCAAGCCTTGTTCCCCGTTAGAACAATAGACATGTTATCATTCATCTCCTGCAACCCTTTCCACCCCCCGTTAGAACAATAATGTTATCATTCCGTCTCCAGCAACCCTTGTTCCCTGGTAGAACAATAGACGTGTTATCATTCCGTCTCTACTACCTCTTCTCCCCCAGTAGAACAATAGACATGTTATCAGGCTGTCTCCAGTTACCCTTGTTCCTCGGTAGAACAATAGACATGTTATCATTCCGTCTCTAGCAACCCTAAGTGTTCCCCGGTAGAACAATAGACACGTTATCAATATGTCTCCAGCAACCCTTGTTCCCTGGTAGAACAACAGACACGTTATCATTTCATCTCCAGCAACCCTTGTTCCCCGGTAGAACAATATACATATTATCATTCTGTCTCCAGCAACCCTCGTTCCCAGGAACAATAGACATGTTTTCATTCCATCTCCAGCAACCCTTGTTCGCCGGTAGAACAATAGATATATCAATCCGTCTCCAGCAACACCTGTTCCCCGGTAGAACAATAGACATGTTATCATTCCATCTCCAGCAACCCTTGTTCCCCGGTAGAACAATAGACATATTATCATTCCATCTCCAGCAACCGTTGTTCCCAGGAACAATAGACATGTTATCATTTCATCTCCAGCAACCCTTGTTCCCTGGTAGAACAATAGACATGTTATCATTCCATCTCCAACAACCCTTGTTCCCCTTCTCTTCAAGAATGGATTACAAGCAATAAAGTGAGAAATCCATATCATAAGCATTGCCTGTAGGTGAGACTTGGAGAACCATGATCAAATTTCATTATGCCAAACTTTTCTGATAGTACTGTATGCGGAAAATTTGTTGGAAAGCTAAGAAAGTATCTCAGTTATTTTGACATATACAAAAAACCGAGTGGCTGCCAGAAGTTTGGGACTGTTTTAAACAGATGGAAAACAGTGAAAATCTTGAATTTATAAAACAAAGTAAATAAGATATTACTGTTGCTTGGTTACTGTTTTTTAGTAAGATCTGAGAACTTGCGTGTTAATTTTGTTCACGATGAAGATGAAAATTGAATTGCGGCATGTTTTGGTAGAATTTCGATTGAAATTAAGTAAATTGAATTTACTTTAAAGAAACTTCTAGCGTTTAATTCATTTCTTACAGTTGGTGTTCGTCTAGATAGCTAATTAGAGAATTCTTTCATTAATTCAATTTGTTTTAGAAAATTAAATGTCTTGTCTGGATATTTTATCAGGGAGTGTAATGAAATTAAAATAACATAAATGTTTAATGAGATTAATTAGGTCACATTCTTGATAATTGTTTTTCGGTTGTTTAATTTTAAAATTAAGGATGCCCCTTGCCTTAATGACACTTTTTAATGAGATTCTTATATTTGGGTTTTAATTGTTGAAGTTTTCATTATCACTTCTTCTTTTTAAGTGATTTTATAAATAGTTTCACCAAACTGAGTTCATTTTGTCACTATGAAGAATTTAATTGTTTTTACTTAGTTTAATTATTGGCTGGAATTGTTATCTATTGAATTGTTTTTTCCAATCTTTTAAATTAGCTAATTTAGTTATAGTCAAAAAGCTTTATCTTTGCTGAAATAAGTTTACCGTAAGCTAAAAAACAAATATGTTTGCTATACTAATTACAACTATATGTTTGCTAATTAGTAAAAGCTAAAAAGCTATACATTTGCTATAGTTAGTTATTGATAAAAAGCTGTAAATTTATTAAAGTTAGTAATAACTAAAAAAAAATAATCCCCTTTTCAATTTGTGATATCATTTTTTCCTATTATATCTTTTTAGCTCAAAGATCAGCAGAGCCGCGGTGTCCGTCGTCTGTCTGTCTGTCCGTTTGTAAACTTTTTTTGTAGCGACTACTCGTCTGAAACTACTGAATGCATTTTCATGAAACTTTACAGGAATGTTGCCCATGATGTCTAGTTGATCCTAGCAAAAATTCACGTTGATGTGAAATCCAATATGGCCGCCAAAGCTAAAAGAGCGACAACTTCTTGAAAAATATAAGTGATATTGATTGATATGGGACTTTTTCTAAAATGATCAGCATCACAATTTGTTGATCCTTGTCGAACATTATTTTGATTCGACATTAAACATGGCTACCAGCTGACATCTTTGTTTGCATAGAGTCATATAGTAAAAGCGTGTAGCGATTACTCCTCTGAAACTACTTCACAGATTTTCATGAAACTTAACAGAAATGTTGCCCTTGATGTCTAGTTGATCCTAGCAAAATTTCAGGTCTGTGGAAGATGGCCACCATGGCTAAAAATAGATTTTTAAAAACACAAATTTGTAGCAACTACTTCTTGAAAACTATAAGTGATATTGATACTTTACAGATTTATAGAGTTATATAGTAAAAACTTGTAGCGACTACTCCTGAAACTTCTTGATTTTCTTGAAACTTCACAGGAATGCTGATCTAGCTATCAAAACCTATCAGTAGAGCTTCAAGGTCATTGACCTGTTGTTTATGTATTCACTATAATCTTTGATCCATTAATGCTAATTTGTATTATTTGTATTTACTATTATGTTATATGTCAGTAGCGGTAATAACTATTGCATAATATTCCGCTTAACATCGCGTAACGCCATGTCAGCGTTACGTTACGTCTGGTATTTATTATTTATATTCATCTGCTCCGAAACGTTGATGAATCAAATATAAACATAACTTGTTGATGTTGAATTTTATATATTTATATAGAGGGCTGGCGTGGCGCAGTCGGTAACGCGGCGGATTTGTAACCGGAGGACCCGGGTTCAATCCTCCGTGGTGCCACTGAGTTCCGTCGGTGTGTTCTTGGGCAAGACACTTTCCCTTAGCCTCGTCCGTCGGATGGGGACGTAAACCGGGCGGTCCCGTGTATCGGTCTATCCTCCGAGCACGTTAAAGAACCATAGGAATCTATTCGATAATAAGAGTAGGGCATGTTCCTGGATTCCTTTGTATCCTTCCCCTCTCTCTGGGGCGGCTCTAAATAACCTATACTGTGTTGATGAGCCGTTAAACAACATTCAATTCAATTATATATTTATATAATAGCTAAAATTGAATTGAATGTTGTTAACACCTGTACAGGTCACGTGAACCGCACACTTTACTCGATTCGCGAGTTTGATGGCATCGAGTGCCGTGTGAATGTGAATATTTGGACTCCGAGTATCCACTTCGTGGCATAAGTATGCCGAGAGCTTTTCACGTAGCTGATTCCCACTCATAGTAGTTTTATCATCAAAACTCTGCGTAATAACGCGATTTGTAAATTCCTCGCTCCGCATGAAAGAGTAAAGCGTGGTGTTCGCGTGTATATTGATATGACAATCAGTGTTATCATGAATTGGAACATTTTTAACACTTCCAGATTATTCTAGAAAAAGCGAGATGTACCCCCTTGAATTGAAATGCATACTTGATGGTAGCAGATTTTATTGTTGTGAAGTGAGAGATGAATGGAAGTGTCAAGGGTATGAAGATGTCCAGGTTAGGTTACACACATCTTTGACATTTGAATGAAGACTCTCCAAAATGCAGATCCTGATACAATAATCATCAATTGGAAACCTGTAAAGGTTTACCACCACCAATTGCATATAAATCTCTGTTGTCAAATGTAGTTCCTATAATAAAAAGTATTCCCTCCTCTTTTGATAGAAAATGGGCATTTTAAGTAGGGGAAAACAGCCCATTTATATTCGATTTTGTTGTTGTATGTATAAGAAACGTATTAATAGGTTTTACTGGATCATTGATGAACATTTTCCAAATTTCGAAAATATGCATACACTTTGTGAGCAACTATTAATGGAAATAGCTGTACCTTTGACCTGTTTAGTAAACAAACAATAACGTTTTTAAATGTCTGTGACCCCACCTTTTCTGGTGGTTTTTCAAGTGGAAAATTATTTTTACATATGAAAATTTATACAGCTGCTTTATCCATACTTGAGTTGAAGTTGCAGCAAATCATTAACCCTTACCCAGCTAAGCGTGACTACAATAGCCTTTGTGTCCATTGTAAACCCAGACCAGAGTAACTCGCAGGCTGATCAGGGTTTACAGTGTCGGGCTGCTGATCAGTCATTTTCCCCCAAAACACCCCTTTGTCACATAAATGGAATGGTCTTAATTCAAAGAAAGAACAGTCCATTTTAAAAATGTAGCAAGTTAAAGATGAATGGCCACCCTTTTTGTAGTATTATCAAAGGACTAGATATGATAAGGGGCAAAATTGGCCCCCAATATTGAAAGTTTTAATGCACAAGTTTTGAACATCTGATTTAGCTACAAATGAACTGAATCAATATTAAAACTCATTACAAGTATGTTTGAAGGCTCTAAATGTGTTTAAGAGCCCCACAAACAAGGCCTTTTCTTTCAAAAAATGACATTTGTTTTCATTTTCAGCAGTTTTTGATCAGTTTTTGGTCTTGGAAATACAGAGCGCACCCTTGAGCACAGCTGATTTTTTGTTGAAACAGGTACTTGATAGGGATGTATCATCAGCCAAAAAACTGTGTGTGCTCGGAGGTGTGCTCTATATTTTTAGGATAAAAATCTTGCCCAGAAAGGTCCAAAATCTACAAAATATAACAAAATTACCAAAAATGCCATTTTTTGAGACCCTATTAATTCTTCTAGATAAATAAAATAAATAAAAATATATGCACAAAACAAAAACATGCACAAAAGATTCTATGCAAATATTATTATTTTGCATTTTGAATATATTGGGGGCCAAAATACCCCCTTATCATACCTTGTCCTTTAACTCTTATGATATGAACAGTTCTTGATAATCCCGGAGAGAAACTTATATTTAAAACCACTACTTAGGTGTATGTAAAAATAAGTATTATTTGCATAATGTAGATACTACTTTTACCACTGCGTGACTGCACAGGGAAATGGGGTACCGTATTTTACCTTGTATAGTACGCACCCGTGTATAATACGCACCCCCTTCTCAGAGGTCAAAACTGGGGTAAAAAAGTTGTTTCCGTGTATAATACGCATCAAAATATTAGTTTTCCTAGATGAACCATTCAACGAAAATAAAAGGTTAAAAAAAAAAAAAAAAAAAAAAATCACGATAGAGAAAATTAGCGTACAAAAGTAAATATAATTACTTCAATCATTAATTGCCAATCTTCAGGGGAGTACCTATCTTGTATCATGTCATCAAAGAGCCAATTATAATGCCGCAGATAATTGTCCGAAATCCGATAATTACATCTACTAAAACAACAAAGTCGTTGGTTACCGTAATCCATTACGCCGATTATACTAACATTGTGTATTCACGGGAACCAGTGCTTATCATAAGTGTAGCACAAGTGTAACGCGTGATCAGTTACCTGTCCCCCGTGGCTAAATCTGGTAAAGGTCACACGGCGTGTCAAAGTGCATCCTCAGAAATAGTCGCTACTCACGACAACTTCAAAGGATTATAGAAATGGAATAACCCACTCTACCCCGTGTTTAAAATGTGGCTGTACTGCAGCCGAGGTGCGATTTTGTTTGACCCAATTATCAATCATCAAATGTGTACCGGTAAGCATGTTTTCACAAGCATTATTGAATAATAGCCATTTCAAAGTAGGGTGATTCTGCCTTTCTACGCCGTCTAAAATCTATGTCTTTCAAAATAAAGCAAAAACTTCATTAATTTTTTATAAAATATTAAATAAAATCCTATTATTATTAGAATAGAATAGAACTGTAACAATACTCCATGTACCAGTCTAAAGTCTAAACAGCTGGAAGTGATATTACGTCACGCGATATAAACAACAACAGGGACGATTTTTCACACAATTTATTGAAGTTTTACAACAAACATGCAAACATTTATACAAAAACAAGCATCATAATATACTTTATTCATTTATAATTTGAATTAAGTCAATATATTACTTGTATGAAGCGAGTAAATTACGAAAAAATTGTGTATTATCGGTATTCACAATTTTCTGTCTCGATGTCTGTTCGTCGTCAAGGTTTTTCTTCCCAGGGCCAGACATCGATTTTCTGCAAGAAAAAAAAAGTTCTTTTTATTGTTTCCTTATATTGTACGCACCCCCCTTTCGGAAACCGTAAAAGTGGTAAAAAAACTTTCGTACTATACAAGGTAAAATACGGTAAATCTGAATTGTATAGCTGCACAACTATTGCCAGATACTGGTAATTGATAAATACAGTTACCTGTGGATTAATTTACCTGTTCAGAGTTTTCTAAGTTATCAAATAACATCTTATTCTCACGTTTCACAGATATTGCAAAGTGTGAATTGAAAATATATATTGTTGTGTATTGATTTTGATTTAAATAAACGTAAACATGTTTATGAAACAAAACATGGCTGGAGATCTTTAAGAGTTAATATGTGACGTTTTAACATTGGTGTCAATAGGGGAAAATAATTGGTGGTTTCATACCTTAACACATTTTCAGGTTTGAGTAGCCCAAACTGATTCAATAATCATCAATTGGAGACCTGTAAACAAATTCTCAGATTTAAGTAGCCTTAGTGCAGGTGATTTGAAACTTTACTTCACAAATTCACAACTAATACCAAACTGTGAAAAAAAACAACATCAGACATTCAGCATGGACAGGTGGGGTGGTGTAATTTGTAAAATTGTAAAATTGATAGAATAGTTTTATGCCTATCAGTGGTATTGTATTGGGTAATGATTATGTAGTGTTGACAGTTTATGCGTGAACAGGCCATGCTGGTCATTGTGAAGATTCATTCACCTGGTCAGCAGAGGCATGACGGGGCGGGGTTCTCGCGGATAGTGGCCACGCTCGTATTGTCCACTGTGGTCAAGTATTGTTCATCATATTGTCTGTTACAGGGCAGCTGGACGGTATTCTATGTAGTCACTCTACAGATAATGCACGACATCTGATTAAAGTAGCATTTAACTTTTAAATTTAGAGTCAGAATTTCTGAAATTGATCAATTGCTTGAAATTTGATTTTTCTTTATTTATTTCTTTTATTAGCAGTTAGACATTTAATCTAAGAAGAAATGCTGTATTGCTTTACATCTGTGACTGCATTGAGAGATGAGTTTGATTGTCCTGTAAGGCCCGCCCTCAGGCTCAGCTTTAGAATGGTTATTTTATTCAAATGTTTGTTGTTGTGTATGAGCTACCGGTACTCCAAAATCGGCAAAACTGTTGGACATGAACGCCAACAGATTTGCACATTTTTATTAGTCCACATGTCAAGCCCTACCGTATTTCTCGTCATAAGAGTGCCATCGACCGCCCTCCCCATTTTCAGAATCAGCCAATGTTTTTGGAATAAAGATTTTTGTGACCCCACCCCCTCCCCGCCCACCTCAAAAAAGGAAAGAAAGAAAGATAAATCAATACAAAAATAATAATAATATTTTTCTTTAAACTAAAAAAATAAAAATTAAAACATTGACAAATCTTCAAAATCCAATGCATTTTCAATCTTTTGTTTCCAATAATCCCCACACCCCACCCCACCACACCCCACCCCATCCCACCCCAACCAATAAAAATCAGTAAAAAAATTCGATAAAAAAACTAACACGTTTTTTTACATTTTATAAAAGCTCGCCCTTGGCATTTTGCATAGTGCCCAGGGGCTACTATAAGGGGATATACGGTATTATTGTTGCTCCATTAGTTTCAATCTTCAGCAGTTTGTAACAGCACTGCATGCTGGTCCTGTGTAGAACCTAGCTCATAGAAAATCGCCTATCTAATGAAGGGTGCAGGTTTGAATCTTGGCTGTATACATATATGAAAGCATTGCTTTTCCCCCCTCAGTTTTACAGTATCTATAGTTTTTGTTGTCAGTAAATTGGATTAACATTGCTAAGATGACAAAAGCAAGCTGTTAGTATTATTTTGCACTAAACTGTAGCCGCTAATTGGTTTATCATTGTTCTAAGTAAACATATATATTCAGTTGTTACAAGGGATACAGTTGAACCATAACATATATACTGAGCAATGTAAATTTTTCACATAAAAAAGCATGTCATTTCCATAGATGTGATAAAAAGCGGTTTATGTTCGGAGTCAGTGATAAAGTGAAATAGATATGACCAATAATAATGCTACAACGTCATCTGTAAATAAAGTCAGTGATAAAAATAAACCAGCTATGATAGGAACATACTTTCATTGGTTATCGAAAATCATTCTCATTTCAATGAAAAGGGGGGTAATTTTAAAATTACGAAATTTGGAATGTTTTTTTTTAAGAATATTACTACTGTTTGTAAACACATTTCAGCAGATTTTCAACAATGACAGAATGGGCGATTCTTGTTGGTGCAGAACATTAAATTTGTTCAAAGCAATATGTTTGTATAATGAAATAAGTTGTTTTTAATATATGGGAGGTAATTCTGATTTTTTTGTTCAGTAATATATATGTTATGTAATCGTTGAGGTTATCGCCAGTAATATCATCGTCTTGTCACGGTTGAGAGATGCCTTCAAACAATTTTACTTGCTGTTTCCCAATTTATCATCATCATGATCCTCATCATCCTCATCATCCTCATCCTCATCATCATCATCATCATCATCATCATCATCATCATCATCATCATCATCATCATCATCATCACCACCATCATCATCATTATTATGGTTATCATCATTATCCACCATCATCATCATCATCATCATCATCGCTGTGGTTATTATCATTATCCATCATCATCATCATCATCATCATCACCATCACAATCATCGTCATATCATTTTATTTAACAACAACAACAACAACAACAACAAGGACAGCAGCATAAATTAACTAAGGTCATAATCAACCAAAACTTTATAAAATAATAATCAACACATTGTCACCTATCCAGTCAGAGGACTGAAATGTCATATAGCCGCTCATTTGACATAGTATATGGATATAACAAATGGACATGACAAGGGTCTAACAGGTCAAGATATTCAAAAGATTAAACAAATTTAAATGGTTGATTTTTATGCGGATATTGCTTCAGGATATTGCATTTATTAAAGAAACAGTTAAAAGCAGTTATGAGTAAACTTATTTGTTTAAAGTTTTATCCAGGGTGTAACGTTTCTCTCCAGGGCTCAAATCCACTTCATATCATTAACAGAATATTAGATTTTTAGATATCGTCTTTTTAAATATGACCCCAGAAGTGATACTTGAATGTTTCTCATAAAAGTATTAAATATGTGATAAACAAAGAGCCTGAAGGATTTAGAAAAATCACTACTAATTCAACATAAAAATATTAAATTATGATAAAACCGGTCTTTAGTATTTGGGAGTGATACCATGCAGATAGTATCTGTGCATCTCAAGTATGTACCAAAATTGACCTTCACACTTGAAGAGCCTGTATATGAAGTTACTGGAGAAAAAGAATGGATCCTGCTAGTCCAGACTTTATTGTACCTTAGATCTACCTTTAGGACGTCCTATTGGTTAAAAGGTGGAGGGACTGTAATCCTTAGAACTACACAGACACAAAATGGATCCTGCTGAATGGGTTATCAGTTTTCTAAAATTTTAGAACTGTAGAAAAAGAAATATAATGTTTTATTTTCACCCAGAATGAAGAGAGAAAAGAAAACAAAGAAAGAAAACAATATTGGACTGCAAACAGAAAACTAAAAAATCTTGTTTTAAATGACAGTTAAAATAATGGTTTAGTCAGATGGAAGAATATGTTGCTTTCAAAAGTATAACAACATGATGATTACATACAATTCGTTTGACAGAAATCTTTCAGCAAGATGAATCCTCTACCAGTAGCTTATAGACAAGCCTGGAACCAGTAGAGCATGAGAGCCTGCAACCAGTAGAGCAAAAGAGGAGCTTGCAACAAGTAGAGCCTGCAAGTAGAGCCTGCAACCAGTAGAGCGAGAGAGGAGCTTGCAACTAGTAAAGTAAGAGAGTCTGCATCCAGTAGAGTGAGGAGCCTGCAACCAAAAGAGTAAAAGAGCGTGCAACCAGGAGAGCACTAGATACTCCAACCAAAAGAGTAAAAGAGCCTGCAACCAGTAGAGTGAGGAGCCTGCAACCAAAAGAGTAAAAGAGCCTGCAACCAGTAGAACATGAGATCCTCCAACCGAAAGAATAAAAGAGCCTGCAACCAGTATATCATGCAAGGTTGCAACCAGTAGAGCAAGAGAGCCTGCAACCAGTGTAGCATGCGAGGCTGCAACCAGTAGAGCATGAAAGCCTGCAACCAGTAGAGTAAGAGAGCCTGCAACCAGTATAGCATGCGAGGCTGCAACCAGTAGAGCATGAAAGCCTGCAACCAGTAGAGTAAGAGAGCCTGCAACCAGTATAGCATGTGAGGCTGCAACCAGTAGAGCATGAAAGCCTGCGACCAGTAGTGCATAACGCCTGCAACCAGTAGAGCACAAGAGCCTGCAACAAGTAGAGCAAGAGAGCCTGCAACCAGTAGAGCATGAAAGCCTGCAACCAGTAGAGCATGAACGCCTGCATCCAGTAGTGCATGAAAGCCTGCAACCAGTAGAGCTTGAAAGCCTGCAACCAGTAGAGCATGAAAGCCTGCAACCAGTAGAGCATGAAAGCCTGCAACCAGTAGTGCATGAAAGCCTGCAACCAGTAGAGCACAAGAGCCTGCAGCCAGTAGAGCATGAAAGCCTGCAACCAGTAGAGCATGAAAGCCTGCAACCAGTAGTGCATGAAAGTATGCAACCAGTAGAGCATGAAAGCCTGCACCCAGTAGAGCAAGAGAGCCTGCATCCAGTAGAGCAAGAGAACCTGCAAACAGTAGAGCATGAAAGCCTGCAACAAGTAGAGCATGAATGCCTACATCCAGTAGAGCAAGAGAGCCTGCATCCAGTAGAGCAAGAGAACCTGCAAACAGTAGAGCATGAAAGCCTGCAACCAGTAGAGCATGAAAGCCTGCAACCAGTAGAGCATGAAAGCCTGCAACAAGTAGAATAAGAGTCTGCAACCAGAGGAGCACGAAAGCCTGCAATCAGTAGAGCATGAAAGCCTGCAACCAGTAAGTAGAGCATGAATGCCTGCAACCAGTAGAATAAGAGAGCCTGCAATAAGTAAAGAGAGCCTGCAACCGGTAGAGCATGAAAGCCTGCAACCAGTAAGTAGAGCATGAAAGCCTGCAACCTGTAGAATAAGAGAGTCTGCAACCAGTAGAGCATGAAAGCCTGCAACCAGTAGCTTCGAAAGCCTGCAACCAGTAGAGTGAAAGAGGAGCCTGCAACCAGCCTGAAACCAGTAGAGCAAGAAAGCCTGCAATCAGTAGAGCATGAGAGCCTTCAACCAATAGAGCACGAGAGTTGCAACCAGTAGAGCACAAGAGCCTGAAACCAGTAGGGCAAGAGAGCCTGCAACCAGTAGAGCATGAGAGCCTTCAACCAGTAGAGCAAGAGAGCCTGCAACCAGTAGAGCATGCGAGCCTGCAACCAGTAGAGCTTGAAAGCCTGCAACCAGTAGAGCATGAAAGCCTGCAACCAGTAGAGCATGAAAGCCCGCAACCAGTAGTGCATGAAAGCCTGCAACCAGTAGAGCAAGAGAGCCTGCAGCCAGTAGAGCAAGAGAGCCTGCAACCAGTAGAGCATGAAAGCCTGCAACCAGTAGTGCATGAAAGTAAGCAACCAGTAGAGCATGAAAGCCTGCACCCAGTAGAGCAAGAGAGCCTGCATCCAGTAGAGCAAGAGAACCTGCAAACAGTAGAGCATGAAAGCCTGCAACCAGTAGAGCATGAAAGCCTGCAACAAGTAGAATAAGAGTCTGCAACCAGAGGAGCACGAAAGCCTGCAATCAGTAGAGCATGAAAGCCTGCAACCAGTAAGTAGAGCATGAACGCCTGCAACCAGTAGAATAAGAGAGCCTGCAATCAGTAAAGAGAGCCTGCAACCAGTAGAGCATGAAAGCCTGCAACCAGTAAGTAGAGCATGAAAGCCTGCAACCTGTAGAATAAGAGAGTCTGCAACCAGTAGAGCATGAAAGCCTGCAACCAGTAGCTTCGAGAGCCTGCAACCAGTAGAGTGAAAATGGAGCCTGCAACCAGTAGAGCACAAGAGCCTGAAACCAGTAGAGCAAGAGAGCCTGCAATCAGTAGAGCATGAGAGCCTTCATCAATAGAGCACGAGAGTTGCAACCAGTAGAGCACAAGAGCCTGAAACCAGTAGGACAAGAGAGCCTGCAACCAGTAGAGCATGAGAGCCTTCAACCAGTAGAGCACGAGAGCCTGCAACCAGTAGAGCATGCGAGCCTGCAACCAGTATAGCATGAGGGCCTGCAGTCAGTAGAACACAAGATCCTGCAACCAGTAGAATATGAGAGCCTGCAACCAGTAGAATGTGAGATCCTGCCACCAAAAGAGCCTGCAACCAGTAGAGCACAGACACCTTAGGCCAGAGATAAATGGCTATTTACTGTTGTCATATCACTGAGATATCTGATGAAAAGCTTCATCCTTCATCCTTCATCTTGTGATATCTGCTATTTTGTAGTAAAATTTGTATAAACTACTAACTTCTGCAAAATGAAAATCAGTTGATACGCACCATGACCCCATAGGCCCTATCCTTGGTATCATCACAGCTCCTAAATATCATCTCTTTCTGGGGTTACCTGTACAAGTATAATCATGATGGGTGCACGTGCAGCAAAATGTCTCCAGTAGACTGTCCAATACACTGCTGAATGACTGGTTTACTGTCCAGTACACAGTTGAATTGTCCAGTACACAGTTGAATGACTTGTTTACTGTCCAGTACACAGTTGAATGACTGGTTTATTGTCCAGTACACAGTTTAATGACTGGTTTACAATCCAGTACTTGTTTACTGTCCAGTACACCATTGAATGTGATTTACTGTCCAGTACACTGTTGAATGACTGGTTTACCATCCAGTACAATGTTGAATGACTGGTTTACTGTCCAGTACACTGTTGAATGAATGGTTTACCATCCAGTACAGGTTTACTGTTCAGTACACCGTTGAATGTGGTTTACTGTTCAGTACACCGTTGAATGTGGTTTACTGTTCAGTACACTGTTGAATAACTGGTTTACCATCCAGTACAATATTGAATGACTGGTTTACTGTTCAATACACTGTTGAATGACTGGTTTACCATCCAGAACAGGTTTACTGTTCAGTACACTGTTGAATGTGGTTTACTGTTCAGTACACTGTTAAATGACTGGTTTACTTTCAGTACACTGTTGAATGACTGGTTTACCATCCAGTACTGGTTTACTGTTCAGTACACTGTTGAATGTGGTTTACTGTCCAGTACACTGTTGAATGACTGGTTTACCATCCAGTACAGGTTTACTGTTCAGTACACCGTTGAATGTGGTTTACTGTTCAGTACACTGTTGAATGACTGGTTTACTAAGTCAGCTGTCAATATAATCCAATAAAACAGATACAATCCCTTCTTTAAAAAAATCAAATATCACTATGACAACTGCTGAATTGTTTGATGAAGCTTGTTTAATTGTATACTTAATTGAAACAAACCCTATTGATTTTAAAAAGTTGCTCTAATCTAGTGATCACACACAATTAGTTGTAGAATTTGATATTTATTGTAGATTTTTTAAAAATCACATAACTTTACATGGAGGTCGGTGTCATTTGGTATAACAGTCTTGTTATCTCAAATATATCATTTAAAATTTAAATCAGAATCACTGCTCATGTTTCAGGCATCCTATTGTATAATTATTTTTTTTTCATATGAATTTAAATTCAAGTGAAGTTGAAGAACTCGTTTTTGATGCTGATTAGCGTAGACTTTAACCCTTAGCCCGCTGTGAATGTATAATGGATTGTCCTTTCATTAAATGTAGACCATTCCATTTATGTTACAAAGGAGTGTTTTGGTTAAATGACTGATGGGCAGCCAGACAGTGTAAACCCTGATCAGCCTGCGAGTAATCTAGGTTTACACTGGCTGCAAAGGCTGTTGTAGTCGCCTTTAGCATGCTAAGAGTTAAATAAGTTCAAAATGAACTTAAATCAGCTAAGCACATTTTATACGTTTTCCGAGATAAGGTAATGTAACTTGAAAAATAAGTAAAATAAGTGTGGTAAGATTTTAAATACAGGTTTGAATTTAGGTAAAATGGCAGGGTAGCTTTAATTTAAAAATAAATAAATCCAAACATATCTTAATTTGAACTGTTTAGTTTTAAATCCTTTTTCTAGATATACATTTTTGAGGATAATTTTTGAGAGCAACAGTGTCTGTCACAGACGGCACACAAACTTTTGCTTGGAAAAATTCCCTAAATGCAAGTTAGAGAATGGTAGTTATTCTGACAGGGTCACTAAGTACACCATACTACAAAACAGATGAGTCTGTTTCAGCTTGTTGGTTAGGCCTGATTTTTTTTGGTTCTCAGATTTTTTTTGGAAAAAGTTCCACAGCAGGAGGGGGAAAAATCTGAACCTTTATAAGTGTGAATCTGGTAATGGTGTTAGCCACATTGTAAAACATAAAATGGACCTGAACAAATTTATATAACATGATCTTCTGATTTTACGTTTATTTATTATATTATTAAACATGATAATTTTGTTGTTTGAAATGGGTGACCAAAAAATTAATAACGTATACTTTTTTTAAACATTTGTTTGTGTTTTCTAAAAAAAAAAATTTTTTTTTTTTTATTTTTGCAAAATTTAGGGTCGGAGGGTTTGAGAACCGAAAAATTAAAAAAACTCTGGCCTTATTTAAAAACCTTGATGGTGACTTGCTGAGACCAGACTATTACTTAGTGTACTGTATTTCCCCTATATAAAAGTAGTGCCTCCTCTAATAGAAGTGCTCTACCCACTCCCCTCTTCTTTCCCCTCCCCTCCCCCTCCCCCTCCCCAACCTTTAAAAAATAATAATTAAAAATTATTCAAAATTCAATACATTTTTGATTTTTTATATCCAAAATAGAAAAATAGAAATTTGATAAATTTTCGATCTTTTGTATAGCCTAAGAAATATATATATTTTTTAAATAAGAGTGCTCCCTTTGCATTTTCCATAGGGCCCAGGCACTACTATTAGGGGAAATATGGTAATTTTCAAATGTTTTTTTCCTGGAATAATCGAAAGCATTTTAAGATTGAAGTGTTTTAAAACCATGCTTGCTCATTTCCTGTAAATAAAGTTCTCCAAAGCCACAAGATTGCGATGTCTATCCGTCTATCCGTGTTATATGGTCGATGGCCTTTTAGAAGATCGGCAATAGTAATTAAAATAGCCGTTACACATGCAAATTACACATCGAAGATGTATCAAGTTAGTTGTTTTAATCGATGGCAGGCTTGGTGTTCTGTTGATTTTTTACTTTTAGATGCCTTTAAACGAGCTTTAATTACCGTGATCTGTTACTTCGAATATTTTCAGTCCGTTACTTATTGATCAAATTGAACTTGCCAGAAAAAAATCACGACCTGTCCGCGTTATTCAACAAGGAATTCAGTGCTAAAAAAATTAATTTCATTTTAGAATCTGCATGATTAATTGTTTTTATTGATCGTGTGAGGAAACAAGATTTTAAGTACTGTTCTTAACATTTCAATATCGATTATTATGGGTTTTATTAGATTTTCGATATTTTTGCATTGATAAGGTAATCGTTTACTACATTATAAAGTTTCAGGTAAATTTAATGAAAGAGCGATGCGGATGAAACCACAGGAGATTAAAATGGATGAGGTATTTCATGCAATAATGGCATGGTCATTAAAATTAATTTTGAGAAAAAAAAGCGAGCTGCCATTGAGGCTTTATTTGAAGCGCTGAATAGAACCTGACCTTTTAATTAGTCCAACACTTTATTCGCTCGCCCGAGTCGATGGCTCAAGGTGAACTATACCAAGGCAAAAAAGAAACGCAACTCGGGAATTTACGCTATATAATTTATATACTGCACACTTCATTCCACGTATCATTCCAAAGAAATCCTAAGAAGTTTTGTAAAGAAATGGGTTGCAGTTAGAGAAAGGACAAGACTTTGCTGGTGTAGACTTTTTAATCGCAGTACACTTTTTAACAATTCATAAATGTTGAAGTTGCTGCTTTGAAAATTAAAGCCATTTCAGTACTGTATTTAATGTAAAGTGATTGCAGAATTGTACATCCTAAGTTTGCTCACCTCCTTGAGCCAATTCTGTCTATAATGATCTTTTAAGGGATACCATTTGAAGTGTTTTTTGTTGTTTTAGTCTTTTATTTTCCAAAAGTAAATGTCTTATATGTAGCCATGTACCATTCGATAAATAGAAGCATATTATACATATGATATACAGCGGAAATGCCCGAGTTGCTTTTCTTTTTTCCCTTAGTATATATCTGGTGAACAGGTTTTGTCTGTGGTTTAATTTGTCGTCATTCAATATTTTGCATTCACAACTTCTCCTCAGAAAGGGGCATCCGTGGCCGAGTGGTTAACGTCTCTGACTTTAAATTACTTGCCCCTCACCGCTGTTAAGGTTCGATCCCTCAGGTGCCTAGGAATCTTTATGTGAGGAAGCTATCCAGCTGGCTTGCGGAACGTCGGTGGTTCTACCCAGGTGCCTGCCTGTGCACGAAAATTGCCCGGAGGGGCACCTGGGGTGTTCCTCCACCAGTAGAAGCTGGAAAGTCGCCATATGACCTTAGCTGTTGGTGCGACTATAAAATCCAATTCAATTCAATTCCTCCACCTGTGGAAGCTGGAAAGTCGCCATATGACCTTAGCTGTTGGTGCGACTATAAAATCCAATTCAATTCAATTCTCCTCAGAAAACCCTTTTAAAGACACATTTCCCAACTGAATGAAGTCGTTGAAAAATCATGGATAGCATGCTTTTTAACTGCTTACTTCTCGCCGACTGATTACCACAGATACATTATATTGAGGCCCCATCACAGTTTTTTTTCTTTTCATTTACTATTACCTCAGTTTTTGATATAAAATATATTGTAACTAAAAACACTAGATTGTTTATTATGGGGGAGCAAATAGTCGCCTCTTTTTCCGTCCGTCCGTGTGTGCGTCCGTGCGTCCGTTACACATTTTGTCCAGAGCATAACTCAGAAAGTATGCTTGATTAAAGTTCGTGTGAATGATTAGGACAATGAGACGGAGTGCAGTTCATAGGAACCATAACTCTAGCTTCACTACTTTTTTAATTATCTCCCTTTTTTGAAAAATCTTATCCGGAGCATAATAGAGTTCTGTACGGATGCATATTGAATAAGGAAGCACTCATACTGAACATTACTTTTTTCTGTGTAACTTTCGGGATGCATCCATCGGTTCTACCGATTCTCTTGTTATTATTAATATCAGAAAACAAACAACAACACACAAACTAGATGTGATAATTTTACTGCACCATATATTAATAATAGTTCCACCTATGGCCCATATGAAGTTGTCCAAACGGATTTGGTAACCACTGTCTACACTGTTCAACAACATACAAACATATAATGATGCTTCACATAAACTTGGGGTCGTCCGTGGTCAAGTGGTCTCAGACTTAAAATCACATGTCCCTCACCGCTGTGGGTTCGATTCCCCGTGGGGCCAGGACTGTTTAGTATGTGAGTATCAAGCTATCCAGCTTGCTTGCGGAACGTCGGTGGTTCTACTCAGGTGCGCTCCCGTGCACGAAAAAATGCCCAGGTTTGCACCTGGGGTCTTCCTCCACCAATAAAAACCTGGAATGTCGCCAAATGACCTTAGCTGTTGATGCAACTATAAAATCCAGTTCAATGAATTCATATAAGATTTGGCTGAATTCCGACAAGCGGTTTCTGAGAAAAAGTCGTGAGAAGCAAAAGATAATGACGACGACGAACAGACAATGGGCGGATGACGGACGAAGAGTGATTCCAAAACATCACATTGAGCCTTCAGGTGATCAAAAACACTGACAGATGACAATGATTTTTGAATTTTGAAGTACTGATGAGTTTCTTGAATTTGAGATTTACTAAAACATGCCAGAGAAGTAACTGATAATAGAGTATATTGTGCTAAAAATACAAAAACTATTAATTGTTAACACGGGTCTAAGAAATTCCATCTATACATAGTTGTTTTAACATATATACAAGTGCACATAAAATGCAAAATGATTATAATTTTTACTACATTATTACACACTCTTTATGGGCCGGGCCTCATCCTTTGACAAAAAACTAATAATCTCAATTTCCTTGTGCAAATGTATTTCTAACAGCGATTTACAGTTACCTATAGAAATTCCCCCCCCCCCCCCCCCCCCCCCCCCCCCAAATACAGCAGGCTCGAAATGTGTCTTTAACCTGACTTTACATGATCATTAAATTGGTGACTTTCAAGTTTGTTAAAATTAGGTCAGCTTGACCTCCAAGATGGCTGCCAATTCTAAAAATAGGCAATACTTTTAAACAATCCTATTCTCAAGGACCAATGGACAGATTTTGACCAAAGGCCAGACAAGCTCATGCCATGGTGCATTGTCAGTCGTTCAGCATCTAAGTCCGTCTTCATCATTAGCTATTTCTTCTGTACGCAATGCCTTAATCAAGTTATTGCCCTTGATTATTGAAATATAATAAGCATATAATTATGCTTGTGTATGAGAAAACTTCAGTAAACAGTTTGTGATTTTTACCAAATTTGGTATGAAGGTTTGTTTTAATAACATTTGGATGAGCTTAACAATGAGCAAAATCTACGTTCTTGCCCTTGATTATTGAAAAATTAGCGGATTTCAGCTTGCTTATGGGATAACTTTACTAAACAGTTTTCAGTCTTCACCAGATTTGATTTGAAGGTTTGTTTCAATTAGATCTGAGAAAAATCAATGCATGTATTATGGATCTGAAATAAAATCAGTGTATTATGGATGGAGTTATTCCCCTTGATTGTGTTGAAATAAGGGAATTTGAGATTGTGAATAAGATAACTTAAGTAAACTTCTCCATAGATTTTCATAAAGGTTTGTTTCAATAAGACTGCAACTCGTACCACAATATTTGGTGCTTTCTTTTTTAAGGACACTGGTCAGCAAGATGCCTTGTCCATAACTCCTGAACTGATTGAGATAATTTTAATTGGGGAAAAAATTCCATAAACGGGAATGAAATTTCCAAGGTTAAGTCTGCATGACATTAAAAGAAATTTGGGTGGGGAAGGGCCTTATAGAGGACGCTGCAAAGAAGGGTATAATGGCCATGGCCTATAAATGAATTGACTACGACCTAGTCACAAAGCTATTGTCTTTCAATATTTACAAGCAGTACAGTCATATAGGAAATGCAGCCTCAGCTATAGATGAGATGGTTATGAAGTTTCCCCTCCAACATGCCTTCGCCAGGGAGCGAACCCACACTGGTCAGATGTCTGTCTATAGCTCCAAAGCCAAGGCCTTATCCATGGAGCTACAAATCATATTTGGTATCTTTATTTTGCCGTAAAAGAGTAAAAGGAGGACTAGTTGGTTTTAAGAAGAGCTAGTTAAAAAAAGAAGGCACTTAGCCCTGTAGGCTAGTAGTCATAAAAAGTTAGTGTCTAACCCTGCTATTGAAGGTGAAACTCACAGTACTGGGGGTCTCACGGTACGTTTGCAAAACAGGGCCATGCCCTGGGGGTCCCACGTCTACACACCATGGCCCTGCCGTGGGAGTCCCACATTTACAAAACATGACCCTGCCCTGGGGTCCCACATTTACACAACATGACTACCCTGGGGTCCCACATTTACAAAACATTGCCCTGCCCTAAGGGTCCCACATTTACACAACATAACTCTGCCCTGGGGTCCCACATTTACACAACATAACTCTGCCCTGGGGGTCCCACATTTACAAAACATAACTCTGCCCTTGGGGTCCCACGTTTATAAAACATAACCCTGCCCTGGGGGTCCCACATTTACAAAACATAACTCTGCCCTTGGGGTCCCACGTTTATAAAACATAACCCTGCCCTGGGGGTCCCACGTTTACAAAACTTAACCCTGCCCTGGGGGTCCCACATTTACAAAACATAACTCTGCCCTGCGAGGTCCCACGTTTACAAAACATCACTCTGCGTTGGGGATCCCACATTTACAAAACATAACTCTGCCCTGGGGGTCCCACATTTACAAAACATAACTCTGCCCTGGGGGGTCCCACATTTACAAAACTTGACCCTGTCTTGTGGGTCCCACATTTACACAACATTGCTCTGATCTAGACGTTCCACGTTTACAAAAAATAACTCTGCCCTGGAGGTCCCACGTTTACAAAACATAACTCTGCCCTAGGGGTCCCACATTTACAAAACATAACTTTGCCCTGGGGGTCCCAAGTTTACAAAACATGACCCTGTCTTGGGGGTCCCACATTTACACAACATTGCTCTGATCTAGACGTCCCATGTTTACAAAACATATCTCTGCCCTGGAGGTCCCACGTTTACAAAACATAACTCTGCCCTTGAGGTCCCATGTTTACAAAACATGACCCTGCCTTGTGGGTCCCACATTTACAAAACAAGGCCCTGCCCTGGGGTCCCATGTTTACACAATATGGCCCTCCCCTGGGGGTCCTGCATTAACAAAACATGGCCCAGCTCTAGGGGTCCCAAGTTTGCAAAACATGACCCTGCCCTGGGGTCCCATGTTTACACAATATGGCCCTCCCCTGGGGGTCCTACATTTACAAAACATGGCCCTTCCCCGAGGGTCCCATGTTTACAAGACAACATATTTAAATATGTCATGCCATGGACCATAATTTGAAATTTCTAAATGCTCTTTGCTCATGTAATTATTGTTATAAATGGCTGATTCAAAAAGCAGTCCGTACTATCTAATAAACTATTTTAATCGAAGAAGTACTTTACATTAACCCTAATGTGCCCCTGAACATTAATTGTTATGAGTACTTTTCCTTTCCCATTAGGTCTGCTGCAGTAATATTTGTTAATTGGTCAGTTCATACTCTCCTTGTATCTCTGGAATACAGGAAGTTTGTTTCGAATTTAAATACAATCATTAATCTGCTAAATCCATTTGAAAATCCCTTTCCTAACTGGCACTAAGTGCTTCTGAACGTTAAACCATACATCGGCGAGTGTATATTACTCTTTGTAGACCTGATGTTTGAAAACCTTAATAATACTTTTTATTTTTAAAATGCTCAGGTTCTGGCTACAGGTGTAAAGGGTTAATGGTAGGTAAAAATGCAGCGGAGTTGATGGTTAGAGTCAGTATTGAACAGTGAACAGAAATAACGATCCCTGCGTTGATTATAAAACACGCAGTTGAAGCTCGTCACTGGAAACTGTTCTTAAATCTGTTGGTTTTGACATCATCATTTTGCAAATTAACATATCTTTGGACAGACCAAACCAGTGTCTGTGCTCCCTATGCCATCGTGATGACAGAAGTGTGTATATTTATCATTCGTATGTACAACAAAGTGTATATTTATCATTTGTATGTACAACATATTTATCATTCGTATGTACAACAAAGTGTATATTTATCATTCGTATGTACAACAAAGTGTATGAGTGTGTATATTTATCATTTGTGTGTACAACGAAGTGTGTATATCATATATATGTACAACAAACTCTGTATATTTATCGTTTGTGTGTACAACAGTGTATATTTATCATTTGTGTGTACAACAAAGTGTGTATATTTATCATTTGTATGTACAGCAAAGTGTGTATATTTATCATTTGTGTGTATATTTATCATTTATCATTTGTATGTATACCAAGAAAGTTATAGGTGAATGAAGGTTAGCATATTTGTAATCTTCGAGGTCAGATCCAGGGTTTTCAAACACAGTTATCTTTAGTACCATAGACTAGCATATGGGCAGTACACAGTCTAGCTTTATGCGGCCCTTGATCCTCTCATGTAACTATGTTGAATGGAAGGAAGTGGGTTGCCAAAATCAGGCGCGTAGCTGGGCTTACGCAACTATACAATTATTTGTCGATGTCCGAAAAAATAAAACCGAAAAACGCAATAAAAACTGAAGGGGATGGGGTCGGAGGGGTGAGTTGTATTAAAGTTCCGTATGCCGTACCTGATTTGATATTGTCTTCTGATTTCAATGTGTATTAAAAAAGCAGTCAAAATAAGCTTAAAATTGCTATGAAATATACGCCAGTACTCCCCTATGATCGTCTGGCAAATAAAAAAATCTCGGGGGAGCATACCCCGGACCCCCGCGGAGGTGCGTAACTCAAATTAGGACACAGCTACGTGCCTGAAAATATATAAATATCCATGCTGAACCACCAGTTTCATCTAAAAACATGAGAACACTTAGATTTACTAGTAATAAATAGTACTAAATATTACTAATCAGTTTACTGTAGTAAATAAATTTATCAGTTTCTAATCTCAGGTATACTACACCAGAACTGTGATCTTTGTAACACTTATATTATGAATACAGTATTAGCTTGAGTTTTCAAAGAAAAGGCAAGCTATTCTACTTGCCCCGTCATTGGCGTTCAGCATTAGCATTACCGTTAGTCAGCCTTTTAGCGTAAGCTCATATCTCGGAAACAGCCTCGCAGAACTCAATACGACTTGACTCATGTGTTCAGTATAAATAGATAACATGCCACGCGCAAGTCACGTAACTCTGCAACCTGTTTTGGCGAAGTTATGCCACTTTTTGTACTTTGTCAATTTCTTGGTTAACCTTTTTCGGTAAGTTCATATTGGTTAACCTTTTTCAGTAAGTTCATATCTCAGAAACCGCCAGGCAGACCTCAATACAACGTAACACATGTATTCACTATAAATATACTGAACAAAAAAAGAAACTTCAGCTGATGTTGATGATGATTGTCTAGACAGCAAAACACGAAATAATTAATGATGTTTTAAGAATAATTAGATAGACCGCCAACAATAGTCCAGACAAAGATGTTTTTGAAAAGTTCATTACACAAGGGAGTTAGCCCCCTTTTTCTTAAAACATGCATTTTTTGCCATAAAAACAAATTAAATCTATGAAAATTACCGAAATTTGTCTGAGACAATATTCTCTGTATGTTCCGTACCAAAAAAATCACACAAAAAAATAATACAGATTGTGTATATGGCAGCTTTTGATTATCAAAAATCATCAAATAACCTCCCTTTAACATTTCCATATCATCCATAAAAGGTTATTGCTAGGCAGATTTGAAACTGTTTAATGGGATATTTAGTACTCACTTAAGTGTGCTTACAAACATCAAACATTGTTTTATTAAAATGCTGTTTAAGCTTTTATACGCCCTCAAAAACTGTCCTATGGAAATACCAGCAAAAAAGTCGGACGTTTCTTTTTTGTTCAGTATAGATAACATGCCACACGCAAGTCGTCACATACATCTGCATCAAATTTTGACAAAGTTATGCCCCTTTTGGTACTCACTCAGTTTCTTCATTAACTATTTTCGGTAAGCTCATATCTCAGAAACTGTTTGACAGAAACTTTTACACATGTATTCACTATCGTAAGAGATACTTGTACAAACAAGTGCCATAACTCGGTTATGAATTTTACAGAATTATGCCCCTTTTGCAACGTATTTGCCCAATAAATAGACACTGGTCGAAAAGTAGAGCATGCTGTCATTCGACAGCTCTTATTTAAGTTCACCTTATGAATGGAGAATTTTGCCTAAATGCCTAAAGAACATTAAAGCGATCAACTTTCTAAAAGAGATGTTGTTACCATAGTAACAGAAATGAATGTTGTTACTGTAGTAATATTAATTAATGTTGTCACCATAGTTAATTGTCAGAAAACAAACAGGAATGGATGTTGGTAGTTGTAACCATAGTAACATAAATCACTGTTGTCAACATAGCAAACAGACAATCATTATACAAAAATAAATTTTTCTGTCAAAGTATAATGTGTGCATCACAATTTTAGTGTCATCTCAATAAAAAGTCGTCTGCTCATTAAAATTTGAGGAAATCCCACTTAGGCAATTGATCCCATGGTGGCCTTTAACTTTAAAACTGTAATTGGCCTCAGTGTTTAAAGCTGAGATGTGACCTTCTTGTACTTAAAGTAACTTTTTGAAAGATATCAGCACTATAAACTGTTAAATATTTAAAATTGTGTATTAGATAGGACCTAAATTATTTATCGTTAGAATGGAAATTATTTAGATATGGGAGTTGCGCTGAAAGTTGACTTTTTTTTTCTTCACACGAACGAAAATATTTTTAAATTACACTCATTATAGTTTTGATGTGTTTTTATGGGATGACTAGTTGTCCGTCATCCGTCCGTCCTTTTAACTTTTGCTTCTCCTCTGAAATGCTGGGTAGAATTTGTTAAACTTCACAGGAAGAATCCTTGCATGGTCGACATTAGATTTATACGAATCCTCTCAATCCGTCATCAGACATGGCCACCATAACTGAAGATAGAAAAATATTTAAATGAGTTCTTCTCATGAGCTTTCGGGTAGAATTTTCACAAGAAGCATCCTTGCGTGGTCCTCTCTAAGATTTGTTGTCCTGATCCATCGGCAGATATGGCCGCCTATACTCAAAATAGAAAAATCTTTAAACAACTAATCTTCTCATGAACCAACCAATTTTTTTAAAACCACCAAAAGCATTGTCTCATAACCCCTTCTCAGATTTATACAAATCATCCCATTCAACAAATATGGCCACCATTACTAAAAATAGAACCATCTTTTTAACAACTTTATCTCATGAGCCAATGACCCAATTGTTTTGAAACTGATAACTCTTTCTCAGATTTATATAACTGTTCCATACCTATCAATAAATAGAAAAATCTTTGAACAACTTCTTCTCATGAACCATTGACTCACTTGTTTCATCTTTACAAAGATCGTCAGGTGAGCGATTCAGGACATCCAGTGCCATTTTGGCCCACTTGTTTAGAGCATGGAAGCTTTGTTTTTCACTTGAATTCTACCGAATGGGTACAGCCTGTAGAGCGATACATGCCCTCTTGGGTAGAGCGATACATGCCCTCTTGGGCCTCTTGTCTAAACTAGAAAAAGACAGAATTGCTAATGGTTAATGCTTCAGTCAGAAAGAAGTTATACTAAAGTTGAAAGACATTATTTTATTTACAGTGACTGCTTGTTTGTTAGCTTGACTGGGCAATTTTGCTTCCCGGCACAATTGATCATTGTCCTTATGTGAGCTTTGCTGGTCCCCAGCCTAATGGTATTAAGATAGGAGCAAAGGCCCAGTGGTGAGAGCTGCTTTGCCCCTTGATCATTTTTTCTACTTTTAATTTCCATCGAAATAAAATTATATAGACTTACTTACAGCCCAGTGGTTTAATCGATCTCTGACTCTCACTTTTTATCTCACCCACATAGTGGGTAGCGAGACGTGACAGTCACTTTTCCGGCGGCAGCGGCGGCCGCATTTTAAATCAACTATATCTGAACAAATGCTGCTCGAATTTTACTGAAACTTTTTCAGATGCTTTGTTAGGTTAAGGGACATCACATAATGCCAAAATTACCACGGTCTCGCTTTTATTTGTTTGATACTTGGTATGAACTGTTTGCTGTCTTTGGTGGACATCATTGAAGCACACATTTAATAAACTATTTCATATGCTGTTTGCTGCGGTGGGCGAGACACTCTCAGACCGAGGTCTTGTTTTTTTTATCTTAAATACATCCGATGTTTGATTTTCTAAGTTAAAACATTTCCCCTCTGTGAGGCATTCCAATAAAATGTGTATGTTAGTGTCTAGGCCATTAAATAAATTGAATTTTGTCAGATTTCCTTCCAATGTCGAGTTTTTCTGACATACCGTGACATAAAAGTCATCTGGAATTCTGCTTCTGTAGGTTTTGGCAAACAACATTTGATCTTGCATATTGTAAAGGACAAATTCAAATTGCCAGGTCACATCAAATTTACATAGATTGTCATTAAACCTGAAGCCACAGGCAGATCAGTGTCAATTTGTATTGGAGAAGGTGAATTGTAAATTTTCAGGAGAAAAAAAAATGGGCAGTTGTCTGCTGGCGGTGCCTGCCGGCATCATTTCTTGGCAATCAGAATTAGGCGAAAAGGGTCCTGAATTATATATGAAATTGACGGGGCAGCAGTCAGCGACTTGTTAAAAACACTGACTTTTTAAGTTACTTAATTTTACTTATTTGTCTACAGTAGTTGTTAAATACAATTCAAATGTCACTTCAGGAGTAGCAAATCAAAATTATAGGGAAAGGTGAAGAGGAAGCCGGCCTGTGAAGTATCGCCTAGCGCACAATTAAGAGTGAGTCCGCCACTTTCAGCAACCTTCTCACACCCGTCAGTCTACACTTACAAGTACAAGATTCTTACACTTCTTATAAGAAAAAAATGAGAGGAAAGAATAGGAGATAAATAAAAAGGTCAGTTTTTAGCTTTTAGATATTTATATTTATGGTGCAAAAACTTGACAAGTCTGGAATAGTTAAGCTAACACTTTCTTAAAATGATCCAACACTGTGGACAGAATTCACCATTTCAGTCATCAGTTACTAATTTCAGCCTTTTGGTATAACCATTTCTCAAGTTTTGTATATTTTTACGATATAAATATGGTCATTATGGTATGTATGGGGTTAAACATTGCTTTAAACAATATTTCAATCATATCAGGAAGGTGTCTACTTGTAGCAGTGAGGTCATTGCTTAACTTTATAGTACTGCCACTCGAGACACATGACATGATACCCCACCCAGTCACATTATACAGACAGCAGCCAACCAGTTCTAGTACTATACCCCTTATATGCTGAACATCAATCAAGGGAGCTACTATATTGTACCATTTTTATGAAGTCTTGGGTGTGACCTGGCAGGGGTGTGACCTGGCAGGGGATTAAACCCTGGTGACCTATCGCATGCAGGGCGGATGCACTCACCACTAAGCCACTGTGCACTGGTGGTCATATTTTTATGATAACTTCCTTTGCTATATTGGTTGCCGGGGTAGCTGTATTGGTTGCCGGGGTAGCTATATTGGTTGCTGGGGTAGCTATATTGGTTGCTGGGGTAGCTATATTGGTTGCCGGGGTAGCTATATTGATTGCCAGGGTAGCTATATTGGTTGCCGGGGTAGCTATATTGATTGCCAGGGTAGCTATATTGGTTGCTGGGGTAGCTATATTGGTTGCCGGGGTAGCTATATTGGTTGCTGGGGTAGCTATATTGGTTGCTGAGGTAGCTATATTGGTTGCCGGGGTAGCTATATTGATTGCCAGGGTAGCTATATTGATTGCCAGGGTAGCTATATTGGTTGCTGGGGTAGCTATATTGGTTGCCGGGGTAGCTATATTGGTTGCTGGGGTAGCTATATTGGTTGCTGGGGTAGCTATATTGGTTGCTGAGGTAGCTATATTGATTGCCAGGGTAGCTATATTGATTTCCAGGTAGCTATATTGATTGCCAGGGTAGCTATATTGGTTGCCGGGGTAGCTATATTGGTTGCCGGGGTAGCTATATTGGTTGCCGGGTTGGTAAAGATGCTGCATTTGAAACCTTCCCACAGCTGTGGGTTTGAATCCTACTAGGAGCTCGACTTGTAAATGAGAAAGTGTTGATTCTGCCAGATGGAAGGAGGTATACGGTACCGTTTCTACCAGGAAAGGGTGGTTCATCCGCCTCCACTACAAAATAAATTGACTTTCATATAGCCTATAATGTCCTAAAATGATGTAAAATGCCATTCAACCATTTGGTCAGTGCTTTCAAAATCATAACTAAATAAGCGCTCTATCTTCAGACAAGTATGAGTTTCAGTTTTTCAATCATTGCCATGTCATTGTGTGGGAGTGCAATGCATTTGCATTTTTCTGTTTGATTGTTAAATTGATAGAAAATCATGAAACATGTTCATATTTCAAACTGTTAAATGCAGTGAATTTACAAGTTTTTATTCAATTGCCAATTCCATGACGTAGAAATCAATGGGGTAGATACTTAAAATTGGCTTTCATGTCGACTGGTATAATTTACTACTCAAAATTCACTAAGTACCAAACCTTTTTCGCCTTTCACCCCAAATACCACGCGAAACTGTATTTTGTAGGGTGACATGCAAAAATACACAAGACAGTTGTTTTCTAATCAAATTTTGGCAGTAAAATAATGAATTTCAAATAAATTAATCATGAAACAAAATGAATTGTTGAGTTTTATGCTGTTGGTAAAACCAGCAACCATAAAATGTCAAATTGAAATCTTGGTGCTTAGCAAACTTTAATCTTGTCTTGTCGTGCCCTCAGTGGTTTGATCTGATGTTGCTCTGGCTTCTGCCAAGTCATTGAGTACCTTCTTTGTGGCTTTCTAGGCTATTTTTAGCTCTACTGATCAGAGATCAGCAGAGCTTATGCCGTGGTGCGGCGTCCGTCGTCCGTCCGTCCGTCCGTCTGTCTGTCCGTCTGTCCGTCTGTCCGTTAACTTTTATTTGTAGCGACTACTCCTCTGAAACTACTGGATGGATATACATAAAACTTTACAGAAATGTTGCCCATGAAGTCTAGTTGATCCTAGCAAAAATTCATGTTGATGTGAAATCCAAGATGGCCGCCAAAGCTAAAAATAGATTTTTTAAATTCAAGTTTGTAGCGACTACTTCTTGAAAACTATAAGTGATATTGATATGGGACTTTTTCTAAAATGATCAGCATGACATGATGTTGGTCCTTGTCGAAAATCGTTTTGATTTGACTTTAAACATGGCTGCCAGCGGCCATCTTTGTTTACATAGAGTTATATAATGAAAACTTGTAGCGACTACTCCTCTGAAACTACTTGCCGGATTTTCATGAAACTTCACAGAAATGTTGCTCTTGATGTCTAAATGATCCTAGCAAAATTTCAGGTCGGCCGAAAATTCAAGATGGCCGCCATGGCTAAAAATAAATTTTCAAAATACAAGTTTGTAGCGACTACTTCTTGAAAACTATAAGTGATATTGATATGGGACTTTTTCTAAAATGATCAGCATGACATGATGTTAGTCCTTATCAAAAATCGTTTTGATTCGACGTTAAACGTGGCTGCCAGCGGCCATCTTTGTTTACATAGAGTTATATAGTAAAAACTTGTAGCGACTACTCCTTTGAAACTACTTGGCGGATTTTCATGAAACTTTACAGGAATGTTGCTCTTAATGTCTAATTGATCCTAGCAAAATTTCAGATTGACCAGAAATTCAAGATGGCTGCCACAGTTAAAAATAGATTTTTAAAAAATAAGTTTGTAGCGACTACTTCTTGAAAACTATAAGTGATATTGATACGGGACTTTTTCTAAAATGATCAGCATGACATGATGGTTATCCGAGTTGAACATTATTTTGATTCGACATTAAACATGGCTGCCAGTGACCATCTTTGTTTACATAGAGTTATATAATGAAAACTTGTAGCGACTACTCCTCTGAAACTACTTGACGGATTTTCATGAAACTTCACAGAAATGTTGCTCTTGATGTCTAATTGATCCTAGCAAAATTTCAGGTCGGCTGGAAATTCAAGATGGCCGCCATGGCTAAAAATAGATTTTCAAAATACAAGTTTGTAGCGACTACTTCTTGAAAACTATAAGTGATATTGATATGGGACTTTTTCTAAAGACATGATGTTGGTCCTTGTCGAAAATCGTTTTGATTCGACGTTAAACATGGCTGCAAGCGGCCATCTTTGTTTACATAGAGTTATATAATGAAAACTTGTAGCGACTACTCCTCTGAAACTACTCGACGGATTTTCATGAAACTTCACACGAATGTTGCTCTTGATGTTTAATTGATCCTAGCAAAATTTCAGGTCGGCCGGAAATTCAAGATAGCCGCCACGGCTAAAAATAGATTTTTAAAAAATAAGTTTGTAGCGACTACTTCTTGAAAACTATAAGAGATATTGATATGGGACTTTTTCTAAAATGATCAGCATGACATGATGTTGGTCCTTGTTGAAAATCGTTTTGATTCGACGTTAAACATGGCTGCCAGTGGCCATCTTTGTTTACATAGAGTTATATAATGAAAACTTGTAGCGACTACTCCTCTGAAACTACTTTACGGATTTTCATAAAACTTCACAGGAATGTTGCTCTTGATGTCTTATTGATCCTAGCAAAATTTCAGGTCGGCCGGAAAATCAAGATGGCCGCCACGGCTAAAAATAGATTTAAAAAAAATAAGATTGTAGCGACGACTTCTTAAAAACTTTAAGAGATATTGATATGGGACTTTTTATAAATTGATCAGCATGACATGATGGTTATCCGAGTTGAACATTATTTTGATTCGACGTTAAACATGGCTGCCAGTGGCCATCTTTGTTTACATAGAGTTATATAATGAAAACTTGTAGCGACTACTCCTCTGAAAGTACTTGACGGATTTTCATGAAACTTCACAGAAATGTTGCTCTTGATGTCTAATTGATCCTAGCAAAATTTCAGGTCTGCCGGAAATTCAAGATGGCCACCACAGCTAAAAATAGATTTTCAAAAATCAAGTTTGTAGTCACTACTTCCTGAAATCAAAATCAATCAGTAGAGCTTCAAGGTCATTGACCTCTTGTTTATTTTGTATTTATATATACACGAGCATCTTTTTGTTTTACTTATATTGCCTATGCTGCCTTGTTGGTTAGAGAATAGTTCATTGCGGTTATTTCTTTATTTTCACTGTCCCGTTTTATTGGGTTGACAGAAGGGTAAGTGTGAGGTTTGGTGCACCCTAGAACCGTTTACCCCCAGCAGCCTTTTTTGCCACTGACCATTCCAAGGCGGTAGCCCTATTGTCAACCCTTTTGTGTTTATGATGTCTAATTTGGCATTTTGTTCATCTTTAAAGTTGTTCTTTGTTTCTGTGTGTGTTTGTGGTTGACTTGTCATCCTTGAATGCTGCTTTTCCTGTTCGATTTGTATATCTATATTTGATTGACTAGTATATATTAAGAATTAAAGAAGCTAACTCGCCAATAACGACAACATTACACACAAATCCGTTCATCAAAACTCTGTCCAGGTGTTCAGGTCGTATAACTAATAATTTATATGTGCCAATTAAAAGTATAGGTTAATTTACGGGTTCTTGAAATACCTGTGATTGAATATGTGTAAACTGAATTATGAATTGGTAACTCTTAATTTAACACTCCAAGGTTTGGGGTTTGGCCTAGCTGGTTAAGCCATTTATATTATGTCTGTAGAGTTTAGATTCTCAAAACATATAAGTTATATTATCACATAACATGCGGTGTGGGAGTGTAATAACACCATTCAATATTTTCGATATTCCACTAGTGGTATAACATAGCGTTTATGACGTTAATGTACGTTTTCTGACGTAATGTGACGTGATAAGTTATGTAATAAATAGAGTCTCACATTCGTTCTCATTCATTATTGAATTTATTAAACTCGTTAGCAAAAATGATATAATGCGAGGCTCTTAACTCGTTTAATAAATTCAATAATGAATGAGTACTCATGTAAGATCCTCTATGTATATACCACGTCATCAGTATGTTTATATATAGAAACGGTGTACATATGTTGTAAAATTTGCCTGTTGATGGCGTGTTAGGGACTTGGTTTATGGTGATCAGAGAAAGGTACGTAATCAATATCAATCACTCCCTTTTAAAAATTATTTAATTGCAGCAGGCACTTATAGGAATGAATAGGGTAATAACATTCGGTTATATTGGTCAATGCAGGCCCCGTGTGGTTCCCGGGGGCCCCCGTTTGGTCACGGGGCAAAGAATAGGGCCACTGCAGATCCCTTTGGAGGGGTAGGCAGAGGGGTAGAATCCCCCCAAATTCATGTTCATTTTATCATTTTTTGTTCATGTTCATTAAAGGTCTTCATCATGATCCCTGCATTGTTTCAGGTGCTATCTCGCTCACATCAAAAGAGCAGTGGCAGAAAAACAACGTGGCTCCAGCGTAAATGGAGTTTTTACGATAGAATTTGCAGCAACTCTGCAGTTCAGGGTGAGAAGGTTCTAGGCCCATTTTCCATATTTTATCTCGACGTACATGGAAGATGAGCCTGGCATGTTCATGCCTGTTAGGCGCCATATAAACTTTTCATGTGTTGATGCGCCTTAAAACCCCAATTCAATTCAATTCAATTGGTCAATGCAGAGAAGATTATAAGCTCAGTACTCCAAGTGCCCGCTGTCACATCGTAGTACCAATCAAGTCTAGGAAATCCTGAACAATGTTCTAAATCCAGAACTTATTGCTTTCAATATTGTTCTTACCGAAAAACCATATTTATTTCTGCTATATTCGATGTCTGAATTTTGACATACAAAACTGATAATAGAACTTCGAATACATTAATATCTGACGTTTGCAAAGCTGGCGGTGAATCCATGATATATGTCTGTAAATCGAAATTCTTTTTTTGCCAATGTAACACCACAGTTGGGTTCAAAATCTATTGAATATATAATTACGTTTTCGTAGACAGCGAATTTCCATATTTTATGTATATTTAATCAACAAATTGTCACCTTTGGCATTTGCTAGTATGGGGTACATTTATTACATTATAGCAACTTGGAAACGTTTGAATAATTGATAAAGAAAGTCCAAAATGATAATACACTGTTTTAGAATTAACATTTAGACTGGTGCCAACTGACCCATCGGCAAACTTTCGTCTTTAATCAATACTGATGCATCATGGGATACGATGGACTAATTTATATGATTAAGGAGACATTCGAAATCTGATGGAATTCACCCATTATTGTTTGAAACATGAAATAATGAGACAAAGGAATTAAAAAATCTTATTTTACTATATTTTTTGTATAGTTATAATCTATTATTTAATTTTATAATTTTTGTTTGTTTAGAATTTGTTGTTAAGGTTATATTTAAGAAAGTCAAAACTCAATGAGTGATGGAACCTGTCAAAACTCAATGAGTGATGGAACCAGTCAAAACTCAATGAGTGATGTAACCAGTTGGAAACAGCTTTTTATAACTAAGATATATAACTCAATGAGATTTGCATTTCTTTGTAAACTTAAACAGCAAATTAAAAAACAAAATATAATATGAAAATAAAATAATAGACAGCTTATAATGACAAAAGCATAGCGGCAATTCCCTTAAGCCCCCATCACACTCTGACGTTACAGCATGAAGATCCCATTGCATCCAAAAAATAGAGATGAACGCAGCTAGAACTTGATCTTTTCTGAAAAATGTGCATTTATCAATTTCATGCTACGTCCTAGACAGGTCCCTGCGATGTCTTTCTGCGTTGCACATGTTCCCACTGATTTCCTTTTACATACCTGACCAAGCGCCCACTAGGTTGCCTGTGTTTGCACATGTTCCCTGCTACGTCCAATCAGATCGAGCTAAGCTCTTGCTTCGTAGTCGCTGCGTCTAAGGGGATTCCTCCAGGTTGGTATAAATACTGCGCCACTCAGTGATAACTCAGTGACAACTCAGTGAGAACTCCATCCATTTTTCCCATCCGCGCTACGCTTGCAGTACGGCAATGGAGTCACTACGAGGTGTTGGTTGCGTCTATAACGGGTCAATGCCGTCGTTACTACGTCTTTACGAAGTCCTTACTGAGTGGTGCTCAGAACGTGGAGCAGCTACGCTCATTTTGAACATGTCCAAAGTGCGCGTAGAGTTTCCAAGACCATGGAGACCATGCTAGGTCCTTAAATGTTTCTGCTGGGTTCCTTGCACGTTGTTGGATTTCTTACTGCGTCCAAGCATTTTTTTCAGCACGCAGTGGGAACTTGATGCTACTATGTCAGAGTATGACGGGGTTTTTAGATTGGTATATTAGTTATTTTTAGATAATGCCCAATCAGGATTTATACATTGTGTAAAGTCCAGTACTGACAAAATTGGTGGACAGAACCATTAACAGTCTTTATTTCCTGTTATTGTTGTAACTGCCATATTTCCTGTTATTTTAATTAATAGCCCCTATTTCCTGTTATTGTAATAACAGCCCCTATTTCCTGTTATTGTAATAACAGCCCCTATTTCCTGTTATTGTAATAACAGCCCCTATTTCCTGTTATTGTAATAATAGCTCCTATTTCCTGTTGTTGTTTTAACAATTCCTATTTCCTGCCACATGGAAGATTAGTTTTGTAACTAATGTCTATTATTATTATTATCATTATACTCCGCAAAATAAGTTGAGGACCATCGCTTCTTTATTTCAATAAGTTTCATCATTGCAAAAGTTAATATACACATTGCCTTCCAAAAATGGAAACTTTTTGTGTATTCCTGTGTTCTTTAGGAATATTTTACACCAATTTTTTATTTTTTAGAAAATTCAGATTTTGAATTTCAATAAAATGCATTTTTTCACCCAAAAATATTATTTCGTATTATTTTTTCATGACTATTAATTCCTTAACAAACATCTGTCACCATTTTCTATAGAATAACTCTACAGTTAAGCGTGCAGTGCCAAATATGTAACTTTACTTAATTTTGGATGGGATAATAAATCTAATAAATCAGCGTTTTTCAAAACTGTTCAGTATATGCATTTAAACTGTCAACTGTTAGTCAATTTCGGGGGAAAATAAACTTTCGCGTACATAGTTCCATTATTAGCGATTAAACATAATGAATAAATTGACAAAACATATTAAAACTTTTAGTATTGTTGTTTTTGGGCAAATTAATGATTTTTAGAAATTATCAAAAATCCCGGACTCTTTTCAGTTAACAGAACAATGTATATCAACATTTTTGTTCTTTCATCTAATGTAGAAGACCTAACAATGTCCAGTTTAATGCAACATTGCTTACACATTCTGTGTAACCATTTGAAAATGGTATGCAGTCAATTTCACTGATAAGCATATGGAGAAATATTCTTGCGGTAACTGATTTTGAGAAGTATATATATTATTGTTATTGTAATAACTGCCCATATTTCCTGTTGTTGTTATAATATCCCATATTTCCTGTTATTTTTATAACAGCCTCTATTTCCTGTTGTTGTTATAACATCCAAATTTCCTGTTATTGCTATAACATCCCAAATTTCCTGTTATTCCTATAACATCCATATTTCCTGTTATTGTTATAACAGCTGTTATGTCCTGTTGTTATTATATTACATCCCATATTTCCTGTTATTGTTATAGCATCCCTTAATTGCTGTTGTTATAAATGCCCTTATTTTCTGTTGCTGTAATAACAGCCCTTATTTCTTGTTATTGTTATAACAGCCCGTATTTCCTGTTATTGTAATAACAGCCCATATTTCCTGTGTTTTTTTTAATATCCCATATTTCCCGTTATTGTAAAAAGCGTCTCCGTGGCCGAATGGTTAACGACCGGTGGATTCGAATCACACTGGAAACTCGACTTGTAAGTGAGGAAGTGTCGATTCTTACGGATGGCGGAAGGTGTACAGTACTGGTTCTACCCATGAAAAGTGAGTGGTCTGCCTTCACCACAAAAAATCGACCCTCATATTATTATATCCTTGCATGTGTTGAAAATGACTTGAAACACCATACCAACAAACAAACTGTTATTGTAAGATCTGCCCATATTTTTTGTTGTTATAACCGTCCATATTTTCTGTTATTGTTATAATAGCCCCTATTTCCTGTTATTGTTGTAACTGGCCCTATTTCCTGTTGTTGTAATAACTTCTCCTATTTTATAACAGCTCTTATTTCTTGTAATTGTTTTTACCATATCTATTTCCTGTTATTGTAATAACTGCTTTTATTTCCTGTTACTGTTTTAATCGCACCTATTTCCTGTTATTAGAACACCTGAGCCGAAGACTCAAGGTGATCAATTGGGATCAGTCTTCGTCTGTCGTCCGTCGTCGTCGTCGTCATTAACTTTTGCTTCAGATTGACATCTCCTCATAAACCGCAAGGATGATCCTTAGATGAATGCTTTTTAGATTTGTTACAATTAGGTCAGTGCAACATCCAAGATGGCCAGCATTACCATATATGGTCGAAATCTTAAAAATCTTCTTCTCATAGAACCGCTTCAAAGATTTCGACAGTTTTCCTTTTAAAATGATCGCCAATGCCTAGACTATCAAGTTTATTCAAATGAAGTCCTCGGCGTCAAAAATGGCCATGCCCAGGGGTCCAAAGTTTGTAAATTGAGATTTTGCATGTTTTTCATAGACATATATAGGAAAAATCTTTAAAAATCTTCTTCTCTGAAACTGCAAGGCACAGAGCTCTCATGTATTACATATTAATATTTTACATGTAGCATCAGCTTATGGTCCTCTACTAAATTTGTTCAAATGGTGACCCTGGGGTCAAATTAGGCCCTGCCCCAGGGGTCACAATTTTTTACATAGACTTGTAAAGGGAAAAACTTAAACATCTTTTCAGAAACTGCAAAAGCCAGAGGTTTAATATTTTGCATTTGCTATAAACTTATGTTCCACTACCCTGGCTGGGGTCACATGTTTTATATAGGCTTCTATAGGGAATTAAATACTTAAAAAATCTGCTTCTCTGAAACTACAAGAGTCAGAGGTTTAATATTTTGCATTTACTTTAAGTTTATGGTTCTCTACCAAGCCTGTTCAAATGGTGATCCTGGGATCACATTTGGCGCCGCCCCAGAAGTCACGTTTACAAAGACTTATAGGGAAATTTAAAAAAAAAATCTTCTCAGAAACAGCTTGGTCAATTTTAAACACGACATTCAAGATGGCCGCCATAGAAAAATCTTTTAAATTATTTCTTGTATACACACTGGGAAGCTAAGGCCGAGGGTTCAAATCCCACTGGAGTTTTTTTAGTTTTTGTTATAATTCGTTTTTATTATTGTTTCCTGTTTGGATGCGTTTAAATTGTGATTTCAAGGTCATCAATTGGGATCAGTCTTCGTCTGTCGTCATCGTTGTCGTTAACTTCTGCTTCAGATTGACTTCTCCTCATAAACCACAAGGGTGATCCTTAGATGAATGCTTTTTAGGTTTGTTAAAATTAGGTCAGTGCAACATCCAAGATGGCCACCATTACCATATATGGTCGAAACCTTAAAAAATCTTCTTTTCAGAGAACCGCTTCAAAGATTTCAACAGTTTTCCTTTTAAAACGATCGCCAATGCCTAGACTATCAAGTTTATTCAAATGAAGTCCCCGGCCTCAAAAAATGGCCATGCCCAGGGGTCCAAACTTTGTAAATTGAGATTTTGCATGTTTTTCATAGACATAATTATATATAGGAAAAATCTTTAAAAATCTTCTTCTCTGAAACCGCAAGCACAGAGCTCTCTTGTATTACATGTAGCATCAGCTTATGGTCCTCTACTAAATTTGTTCAAACGGTGACCCTGGGGTCAAATTTGGCCCCGACCCAGGGTCACAACTTTTTACATAGACTTGTATAGAGAAAAACTTTAAACATCTTTTCTGAAACTGCAAAAGCCAGAGGTTTAATATTTTGCATTTGCTATAAACTTATGTTCCACTACCCTTGGGTCGTTTTATATAGACTTCTATAGGGAAATACTTAAAAAATCTGCTTCTCTGAAACTACAAGAGCCAGAGGTTTAATATTTTGCATTTACTTTAAGTTTATGGTTCTCTACCAAGCCTGTTCAAGTGGTGATCCTGGGATCACATTTGGCGCCACCCCAGAGGTCACATGTTTTACAAAGACATATAGGGACTTTTTTAAAAAAAATCTTCTCAGAAACAGCTGTCAATTTTAAACACGACATTCAAGATGGCCGCCATAGAAAAATCTTTTAAATTACTTCTGGTATACACACTGGGAAGCTAAGGCCGTGGGTTCAAATCCCACTGGAGTTTTTTTAGTTTTTGTTATTATTCTTTTTTATTATTGTTTCCTGTTTGGATGAGTTTTAAATTGTGATTTCAAGGTCATCAATTGGGATCAGTCTTCGTCTGTCGTCGTCGTTGTTGTTAACTTTTGCTTCAGATTGACTTCTCCTCATAAACCGCAAGGATGATCCTTAGATGAATGCTTTTTAGGTTTGTTAAAATTAGGTCAGTGCAACATCCAAGATGGCCACCATTACCATATATGGTCGAAACCTTAAAAAATCTTCTTTTCAGAGAACCGCTTCAAAGATTTCGACAGTTTTCCTTTTAAAATGATCGCCAATGCCTAGACTATCAAGTTTATTCAAATGAAGTCCCCGGCATCAAAAAATGGCCATGCCCAGGGGTCCAAAGTTTGTAAAGAGATTTTTCATGTTTTACATAGACATATATAGGAAAAATCTTTAAAAATCTTCTTCTCTGAAACCGCAAGGCACAGAGCTCTCTTGTATTACATGTAGCATTAACAAGAGCCAGAGGTTTAATATTTTGCATTTACTTTAAGTTTATGGTTCTCTACCAAGCCTGTTCAAGCCAGAGGTTTAATGTTTTGCGTTTGCTATAGGCTGATGGTCCTCTACCACCTTTGTCCAAAGGGTGACCCTTGGGTCACATTTGGCCCCGCTCCAGAGGTCAAATGTTTTACATAGACTTGTACAGGGAAATACTCAAAAATATTCTTCTGAAACTATAAGAGCCAGAGGTTTAATATTTTGCATTTACTATAAGCTTTGGCCCGCCCAAGTGGTCACATGTTTTAAATAGACTTAAATAGGGATAATCTGCAAAAAATCGTCTTCTCAGAAACAGCTTGGTCAATTTTGACTAAACTTCATATGGATGATCCTTAGATGAATGTTTTTCAAATTTGTTTAAATAAGTTAAACTGACATCCAAGATGGCCACCATAGAAACATCTTTGAATTACTTCTTGTACACTGGGAAGATATGTACGTAGGTTCAAATCCAACTGGAAGGTAAACTTTTTTTTTTTTTTTTTTTAATTCTTCATTTTTAATATTGTTTCCTGTTTGGGTGCATTTCTTTTGTTAATTTTTCTCAAGTTTGTATATAAAGATTTTGCATAGACTTATATAGGGAAAACTTAACAAATCTTCTTTTTAAATTTTGATTGAGGGTGTTGTTGTGTTTTGCACTTGTAAAAAGGTATTGAAAGGAATTTAATGATAAAACACCTTGATATAAGAGCCATTTTAGCTTGTAGAGCTCTTGTATGCCCTCTTGCTCTCTTGTTCTTTATTATTATTATTGGTCACTAACCCCTGGTCTATCAAGTTTGCTTATTTGAAGTCCCTGGGGTCAAAGATGGCTGCAACCCCTGGGTCCAACGTTTGTATGTAGAGATTTTGCATGTTTTTATATAGACTTACATAAGGAAAGACTTAAAAACATCTACAAGAGGACAGTTTTTCATCATTGCAAAGATCCTCAGGTGATCGATTCAGGACCATCTTGGCCCTCTTGTTGTAATAACAGTCCTTATTTCCTGTTATTGCTTTAACCGCATCTATTTCCTGTTATTGTAATAACTGCCTTTATTTCCTGTTATTGTTATAACCGCCCCTATTTCCTGTTTTTGTTATAACAGCCTCTATTTTCTGTTGTTGTTATAACAGCCCTTAATTCCTGTTTTTGTTATAACATCCTCTATTTTCTGTTATTGTTATAACAGCCCTTATTTCCTGTTGTTGTTATAACAGCCCATATTTCCTGCTGATATATTGTTATAACTGCCCATATTTCCTGTTGTTATAACAGCCTCTATTTCCTGTTATTGTTATAAAATGTCCTATTTCATGTTGCAATAACAGCCACTATGTCCTGTTGTTGTAAACATTTTGTTGATTTATATGTCAGGTTTGTTAATGTTTTTGTAATAACTTGTGAATGTTAGAAAAAATTGGACTAAAATTGCTGTTTTACATCACAAACATTTTTTTTCTCGTTAATGTACCATCCTAATATGTTCTGTCAAAGTCGTTGTTTGGCTATTTTCAGTTAATAGCAACAATTAAATATGTAGTGTTATAATTTAAATTTACATCATCCTTTAGCTTAAGCAAATGGTAACATTTGTTATATCCAAAGTCACTGGCAAAAAAAAAGAAGAAATTGACATGATTAAGGGAAATATCAGCCAGTATTAGCATGGGTCATCCAAAGGTTTAAAAAAAAAAAGACAGAACATAAAGTTATTTGACTACTATGTAAATTCGTCTTACCATCTACGCAAAATATAGACGTCCGCATATATTCTCGCGACACTCGCTACCCTAAACTCGGCGAATCCATTGAATAGTGAGTTTCGCGTGAGCTGTACTGCATATGTAAAAAAGCTCGTAAAATTATAAGTTCATATTTTTGAAAAATGGGTATTTCATAACCTAGGTTAAAAAGTGGCGGCAGCACCATTATTCACCGTGTTCAATCGCAAATTAGACAGAAAAATTGCTAGCCTTTACGTTTAACTGTGTATCTTTTGGTAGGATAATGAATGGTTTCTTTCAAAATATTGCCTGTCTATGCTTTAAGTGAAACAATTTAGCTTTTAGTAAAATTATCAAAATTGTATATTTTATGTTTTTTATATAGATTCCAAGCTGCCCCACTGAACTTAGACAAGTGTTTGTCGAGTTTTTGCCGCCAAGGAGGTGGAGAGGAAAATGTAAGTATAATATACACACTTATTGTCTCGTAGGTCATCTCAGTTTTGCATGCCATAGTAAATGTGTATGGAAATATTAAAGACGGAGGATGATCTATAGTTTACTCTGCAGACTGTCTATAAATCGGAACCACGCTGCGATTCTAACGATGATATATCCCACTCGCAATATTTAGATATATATTGAAAAGGGCATATTGGGATTGAATAAAATATTTTATAATGGCGTAATGTCTGTTGGTCAGTGCAGAATGTTTTTGTTGTTCCGTGCATAGGTGACACCTAGGGATTGTTTTGCCCCTTGTTTTGTTATTGACAATCTTATTTGTTCTTTGGGTAATTGTATCACCAGTGAAAATGTTCACTGAAATTGCACTGAAATTTCATTGAAATTTTGATGGCAATGTAACATTTTGATTTTATGGAAAGCTTTAAATATAATTATTTTGATTTAAATTAAAATTTCAGTCGAAAAATCTCATTGAAATTTCAGTGGGATTTCTGTTAAAAAATCTGCAAGCTGAACCAATCCAAAAGAAACAGATTTTAGTGAAAAACTTATTTGAATTTCTCTGAGATTTCAATAAGATTTCACTGAGATTTTATGGAAATTTCACTGAAAGTTGGTGCATTTACCAAAACTGACTGAAATTACCATTTTCCAGTTAGATTTCACATTTTCACTGGGGATAAACTTAGAATTTACTAAAAACATTGACGTCATTATCTGGGCCTCGGGTCTGTCAATGAGAGATAAATTTATGTCCAACATTGATGTCATTATCTGGGCCTCGGGTCTCTCAATGCAAGATGAATTTAATTCTAACCTTGACATAGTCATTTGGGCCTCGGGTCTGTCAATGAGAGGTAAATTTACGGCCAACATTGAGGTCATTATCTGGGCCTCAGGTCTGTCAATGCAAGATGAATTTAATTCTAATTGACATTGTCATTTGTGCCTCGGGTCTGTCAATGCAATATGTATTTACTTCCAACATCGGCATCATCATTGTGCCTCGGGTCTGTCAATGCCATATGTATTTACTTCCAACCTCAAAATCATCGTTTGTGCCTCGGGTCTGTCAATGCAATATGAATTTACTTCCAACCTCGACATCATCATTTGTGCCTCGGGTCTGTCAATGCAATATGTATTTACTTCCAACATCGGCATCATCATTTGTGCCAAGGGTCTGTCAATGCAATATGTATTTACTTCCAACCTCAAAATCATCATTTGTGCCTTGGGTCTGTCAATGCAATATGTATTTACATCCAACCTCAAAATCATCGTTTGTGCCACGGGTCTGTCAATGCAATATGAATTTACTTCCAACCTCGACATCATCATTTGTGCCTCGGGTCTGTCAATGCAATATGTATTTACTTTCAACATCAGCATCATCATTTGTGCCTCGGGTCTGTCAATGCCATATGTATTGACTTCCAACCTCAAAATCATCATTTGTGCCTCGGGTCTGTCAATGCAATATGTATTTACTTCCAACCTCAAAATCATCATTTGTGCCTCGGGTCTGTCAATGCAATATGTATTTACTTCCAACCACGACATCATCATTTGTGCCTCTGGTCTGTCAATGCAATATGTATTTGCTTCCAACTTCGACATCATCATTTGTGCCTCGGGTCTGTCAATGCAATATGTATTTGCTTCCAACCTCGACATCATCATTTGTGCCTCGGGTCTGTCAATGCAATATGTATTTGCTTCCAACCTTGACATCATCATTTGTGCCTCGGGTCTGTCAATGCAATATGTATTTGCTTCCAACCTCAACATCATCATTTGTGCCTCGGGTATGTCAATGCAATATGTATTTACTTCCAACCTCGACATCATCATTTGTGCCTCGGGTCTGTCAATGCAATATGTATTTGCTTCCAACCTCGACATCATCATTTGTGCCTCGGGTCTGTCAATGCAAGATGTATTTACTTCCAACCTCGACATCGTTATTTGTGCCTCGGGTCTGTCAATGCAATATGTATTTACTTCCAACCTCAACATCATCATTTGTGCCTCGGGTATGTCAATGCAATATGTATTTACTTCCAACCTCGACATCATCATTTGTGCCTCGGGTCTGTCAATGCAATGTGTATTTGCTTCCAACCTCGACATCATCATTTGTGCCTCGGGTCTGTCAATGCAAGATGTATTTACTTCCAACCTCGACATCGTTATTTGTGCCTCGGGTCTGTCAATGCAATATGTATTTACTTCCAACCTCAACATCATCATTTGTGCCTCGGGTATGTCAATGCAATATGTATCTACTTCCAACCTCGACATCATCATTTGTGCCTCGGGTCTGTCAATGCAAGATGTATTTACTTCCAACCTCGACATCGTTATTTGTGCCTTGGGTCTGTCAATGCAAGATGTATTAACTTCCAACCTCAACATCATCATTTGTGCCTCGGGTATGTCAATGCAATATGTATTTACTTCCAACCTCGACATCGTTATTTGTGCCTTGTTTCCTGTCGAGGTATGCAGTTACTTTGACTCATACATATTGCTAAATTCTTGAACTGATTATGGGATGTTATTAATCGTTCGTCATGCCGTAAACATATTTTTTCCCAATTTGAATAAAAAAGCTTTACCCTCGACTCAATTTATCATCCTTTTGGGCACAAATTGACCATGTTATGTAAAACCGCAATGATGTTCCGACATCTTGAAAGAAAATGTCTCTTTGACGTACTGATAAAACGATGATGAATATGGTCATGATGCCTACGTGCCATGTTTTGTATCGTTACTTACATATTTATATCGTTGTAAATTTTGTAGAAACTGCCTTCTTGACGATTTATGGGGCTTGCGTTTTTGAATTGCCGTCGCATAATTGAATCCTATCTATCACCAAGTTACACTTTGATTATAATGAATGCAAATCACGGTGCTTTGGAGACTGCAAAATTTTGGAATATAAATTCCGTTATCATCCATTCTGAAACCGGTATTTATTTTGTAAGGCCTGTAATGCCTACGTCTGGGGTAAAATTATCGACAGCTGATGCCCTGCAAAATCTACAAGACATGCAAATTAATCTTATGATTCTGATTTGAATTCATAAGACTGTGGTCTTCTTGATGGTTTTTGAATTGAAAATACGCAGATAGGCAGCAAAATATGTTGTCGGATTTGAAAGGCAATTACAGAAAAATATAGTAATGGCAAGCGATGCGTAAAGGAGAGATAATCTGTATAAGGCAGGGGAACATAAATGCAAAATTGGTAAGTGACATGGAAACTACAGAATGGATAACAGCATGCTATCCAAGAATAGGAAGTTTTGTGGAGTTTTGCTGAACAGACTGATTCCCTTTATTATACCCCCGCTTTCACAAAGTGAAGTTGCATTGCGTCCTGTGGCATAACACATTTTTGTCCCATCCCATCGCGTTTCGTTGCGTAACACATTTTTGTGTCGCCTTTTCGAAGAAAAACGCGATACAACGCGATACATAGGGATCACTCTGTCGTCCATCAGTCTCTCCGTCCGTCCGAGTTTACAGGAGCGCCTTGTGTGTCTTTCTTTATGTATAAAGTATACTTGTGTGACTTTTTTTTCTTGTGTGACTGACACACAAGCAAGTATGTCTCTATGCGCAGGAAACAGTCTATTTCTTCATTTAAAGCAATAAAGAATTGCAGTCACACAAGGGGAGGGGAGCTTGTGTGACTAAAATGTGTCCAAATGGTAAAAACGACACACAAAATGTCAAAAACAGTCACACAAAGTACGAACGTACACACAAAAAAAGACACACAAGTTTTAGTCACACAAAGCCTGATTTTGTGTATGTCCGTCCGTCTGTCCGTCCGAGCAAACAAAATGGTAGTTAGGTGTCTAGCCACTTAGTGCTTTGGACTCTGTGTCATTAGGGTTAGGAAGTAATTAGTCACATAAAACATGTCCAATTTTGGATTTATGTGGCTAATTTGGGTTTATTTGGCTATCGGTTTTGCATTGGATTAGCCACTTAAGACTATAATTGTTAGAATGTCTGTCCGTCCGACCGTCAGTCAGTCAGTCAGTCAGTCAGTCAGTCACAAAAACTTAACGTTGGCTATAACTTTCTCGTTTCTTCATATTTCTTCATCAAACTTTCAATATGTACTCATCATGACAAAATCGACATGACCATCTGAAAATATAAAGGTCAAGGTCACACTGAAGGTCGTTATATGGGTTAAATACAAATTTTTTTCTTCACGAGAACTTAACGTTGGCTATAACTTTCTCATTTCTTGATATTTCTTCATCAAACTTTCAATATATACTCATCATGACAACATCGACATGACCATATTAAAATATAAAGGTCAAGGTCACACTGAATGTCATTATATGGGTTAAATACTCATTTTTTTCTTCACGGAAATTTAACGTTGTCTATAACTTTCTCATTTCTTGATCAAACGTGCAATATATACTTTTCATGACAACATCGACATGGCCATACTAAAATATAAAGGTCAAGGTCACACTGACGGTCATTATATGGGTTAAATACTCATTGTTCTCTTCACGAAAACTTACTCAGGCCAGTTTGTCAAGGTCATTTATCTGGGTCCTAAAAACCTTGTTATACTGGCAAAGTGCTGACAGGCGACACACGTGTTCGGCGGAACACCCATCTAGTAAATCTTAATTTTAAAAATCTCAGGATTTTTGTGTTAATTTTTTTTGGCAGCCCTGCTTTTGGATTGGTTCAACTTGCAGACTGATTCCCTTTATGGGTTCAACTTGCACACTGATTCCCTTTATGTTCCTTTTGGATTGGTTCAACTTGTAGACGGATTCCCTTTTATTGATTCAACTTGCACACTGATTCCCTTTATGTTCCTTTTGTATTGGTTCAAATTGCAGACTGATTCCCTTTATGGGTTCAACTTTTGCACTGATTCCCTTAACGTTCCTTTTGGATTGGTTCAACTTGTAGACAGATTCCCGTTATGGGTTTAACTTGCAGACTGATTCCCTTTATGTTCCTTTTGGATTGGTTCAACTTGCAGACTGATTTACTTTAAAGGTTCAACTTGCACACTGATTCCTTTTATGTTCCTTTTGGATTGGTTCAACTTGTAGACGAATTCCCTTTATGGATTTAACATGCAGACTGATTCCCTTTATGTTCCTTTTGTAGTGGTTCAACTTGCAGACCGATTCCCTTTATGTGTTCAACTTGCACACTGATTCCCTTTATGTTCCTTTTGGATTGGTTCAACTTGTAGACGGATTCCCTTTATGTTCCTTTTGGATTGGTTCAACTTGCACACTGATTCCTTTTATGTTCCTTTTGGATTGGTTCAACTTGTAGACGGATTCCCTTTATGGATTTAACATGCAGACTGATACCCTTTATGTTTCTTTTGTATTGGTTCAATCCCTTTATGGGTTCAACTTGCACACTGATTCCCTTTATGTTCCTTTTGGATTGGTTCAACTTGCAGACGGATTCCCTTTATGGATTTAACATGCAGACTGATACCCTTTATGTTTCTTTTGTATTGGTTCAATCCCTTTATGGGTTCAACTTGCACACTGATTCCCTTTATGTTCCTTTTGGATTGGTTCAACTTGTAGACGGATTCTCTTTATGAGTTCATCTCGCAGACTGATTCCTTTTATTGGTTGAACTTGCACACTGATTCTTTTTATGTTCATTTTGGATTGGTTAAATTTTCAGACTGATTCCCTTATGTTATGTAGAAAATCATTATTGGCATGAAATCGTTATATTTGATGAGTTTGATGTATAAAGGTTTTTCAATAACAATTAACCTCCGTGGCCAGGATAGTAAAAATGCTGCTTCCAAAACTTTCTCTCCTCTCACCGCAGCGTGTTCGAATCCCACTGCGAGCTCATTTTTCAAGTGAGAAAATGTCGGTTCTTATTGTTGGCGGGAGGTATACAGTACTGGTTCTACACTGGACAGATGGGGATGGTCTGCCTCTACCACAAAAAAATTACCATCATATATGGCCTAACATGTGCTAAAAGTGATGTAAACCATCATTCAAACAATTAAACAATGTATGGTGGTTGTTTAGTGATTGTATTGTGCCTAAAATGGGTTACCTGTAGTAAAAATATGTTTGTTCGGTGTTTAACGTCATTTTTCAGCACATTTTAGACTATGTAAGATGACTTTTTGTGTGGTGGAGGCAGACCATCCACTTATTTCTAGTTAGAACCAGTACTGTATACCTCTCACCATCCATAAGAATCGACACTTTCTCACTTACACAAGTTGAGCTCAACAACAGTCGCTTTTTTTTTATTTTGGAATAACTTTTTTTTGTTGTTATTGTTTCTGCCAATGTGTGTGCACCTTCTTCTTCTCCACATTGAACCACTTAAACCACACTCTTTTATTTGTCTCTTTTAAATTACAAAGTTTCTCAAATTTCCAAACTCGTCTTATCTCTGGTTTTAATGCTGCCTCATGTTTTCACCAGAGTGTGCATTGTTTCTGGGATAATTGTCAAATGCTGTTTTACTTAGATAAGTGTGCTTATCTGTAGGCACTTTTATGCTTCATTTTCAGCCTAATCCAGCTGGCAAATTGTCCATTAAAAGTGGATTAAAGGGAAATGATCAAAGATAAGCATTTGCCAGCCATCCATAGATACACTGTGTGGAACTGAAAGCTGTTAATTTGGTGTGTCAACACAGTCTGTTGTCAGGGCAGAGGCTGAAGATTAGCAATATTCTAGGGTGGACAGAGGTCATAGTACAGAGGTCAGAGTAGAAGTAACAAGGTTGTGGAAATGGGAGTGGTGGTGTACAGGGATCATATTGAAAGTTAATCGGTTAATTTTGAAGGGGATGGAAAAGGGTCATATTATTATTGTGCTCCCCGAAATGTGCGTCCATATGTCTGTCCGTCTGTGCCGCTTTCTTGTCCGCTCAACATCTCCTTCGTTTTTTTATCCGAAACTCGCCGATGTGCCCAAAGCGTTCGGACTAAAAGAAATGTGTAAAGGTTACTTCCCCCATTTCTTTAACAAAAGGGAGAATCAACGTTACCTAGGGTCTTACCCCGACCCATGTAACTATGGTGCAGACGATTTTCAAGAAATTTCACAGGAAGTATCAGTATGATGTCTAGTAGCGCTTATTGTCAAATCGTTCCAGTTGAATGATTTTTGGCAGAGATAATGGGACATTGAAGTTTTTCGAATGTAAAGCTTGTCCATTCAACTTCTATGTTTTCATCGATTTTCATGAAACTTCATAGGAAGTATCATATGTCTTTTATTTGAATTGAATTGAAAGTCTTTATTTATCGAGGGTGACCCAATTAGTTTATACTAAACTTCCTTGGGGCCCTCTATAACAAATACATGATACAAAATACAAGAAAGGCAAGATACATAGGCAAGATACATAAGATATATGTAAACATAATAACATTGTTGGTGGTGGTAGTTTGAACGATATTTACACAATAATAAGATGAGATGATATCTATATCAAGCTTAATGTTGTTTTCCCTTTATCCATTTTGTGCAGCCATTTGTAAAACTTTTCATTGTTGCACACTTCTGAATGTGCTTTGGAATATTATTCCATAAAATGGTCCCAGAGTAAGACATGCTGCCCTTGAAAAGTTCCCGATTTGGCTTAGGAATACTAAAATTAGTATCAGTTAGTGATTGAAGACTTCTGTCAGTTGAATTACGAGTAGTAAACATATCGGAAATATATAAAGGGGCAGTATTGTTCGAAACTCTATACATGAATTTGGCCTTTTGAAGTATAATTCGCTGATCAATTGTGAGGCAATTTAGTTGTTCCATAGCGGCTTGAAAAGTAATATACTGTTCACCTAAAATAACGTGACATGCCCTTTTTTGCATTATTAAAAGGCTATTGATATTTTTTCGACTTGTGTTACCCCAGATTACATTACAAAAGTCTAGATGTGGCTGTATGTAAGCTTTATCGAAAATAATTCGATAATTCAAAGGAATAAAATATTTTATTCTTGACAGCAACTTTTAGCACATATTATCAGGACGTTCAGGTTGAATAAGTTTTGGCGGACTTCAGAGTTTAGAATCTAAGTCTGTCCGCTCAACTCCTCAGTTGTCAAATTCTGTTTTACTTAGATAAGTGTGCTTATCTGTAGGCACTTTTATGCTTCATTTTCAGCCTACTCCAGCTGGCAAATTGTCCATTAAAAGTGGATTAAAGGGAAATTATCAAAGATTATAAGATCTTTCATGGGTATCCGGTGAAGATAGGGAATTCCAACCCTCGGTATAAGTGTTTTAATCGGAACCCAACCCTCGGTATAAGTGTTTTTATCGGAACCGAGGTACCGATTAAAACACTTATACCGAGGGTTGGAATTCCCTATCTGAACCGAATACCCATGATAGATTCTTTTTCTTGCATATCAGTGACATGTTGTGCGTTGACGCCGCCAGCTACTAACGTTTTGCATGTGTTCCTGCATACCGGAAGTTGGTGCGTGTGAATTTTATCTCAACCCTAGGGTGAGATGGAAATATCTAGCCCCGTAAACTGACGGATATCCTTGTCCGGTATGCAAGAAAAGCATTTGCAAGCCAGCCATATATTGTGTGGAATTGTAATCTTAATTTGGTGTGTCAACGCTGTCTGTTCTCAGGGCAGAGGCTGAAGTTTAGCAATATTCTAGGGTGGATAGAGAGTACAGAGTACAGCATTCATAGGTCAAAGTACAAATAACAAGGTTGTGGAAATGGGAGTGGTGGTGTATAGGGATCATGTTAAAAGTTAATTTGTTGATTTTGAAGGGGATGGAAATGGAGCATAGTCCCGCTATGACTGGTTGGTTTCACAATTTACTTTGTGGATGGAGGTGAAAAGGTGATGTCATATTACAAGTTATTTGGTTTGTTATTGACCCCTCCCCACTCCCCAACCGAAATGCCCGGTCAGTCAGATTAAGGGGGCATATAAAGCATAGTTATGCTATAAATTTAGCTCATTTAACATATTTACTGATTTATGGCATAAAGCACCTTTTTTTTGTGATAATGTATTTGGTGCCATGTTTGTTTAATTGTTAAATTTTTTAAAAATCAACATCTCAGCTGCAACCGCTTTTGAACACTAAATTTGACATGGAAGAATGCTTTTGCATCAATACTTAAATGGAAGAATGCTTCTTGCATCAATACTTTCATGGAAGAATGCTGCTTGCATCAATACATACATGGAAGAATGCTTCTTGCATCAATACTTACATGGAAGAATGCTTCTTGCGTCAATATGTACATGGAAGAATGCTTCTTGCATCAGTACTTACATGGAAGAATGCTTCTTGCATCAAGACTTACATGGAAGAATGCTTTTTGCATCAATACCTTTCAAGCTTATACAAAGAAGAGCGATCGACCATCAAAGACGGTTACTAAAATTAGGCGAAATTATTTAAAAAAAAGAATCTTAAAAAAAAACAATCGACCTTTATTGATACTTGTTTTCAGAATGATCGCTACATCCTAGGCCATTAATGATATACAGATAAAGTCACCGGGGTGAAAAGTAGTCCGTCTCGAAGTCCGATGTTTGTATATTTAGAGCCTGGCCGAAATTTGGCCTCTTCCCAATTGCTAAAAAAAACTATTTTTTCGCAATTCTGAGTAAACAATTCCAAATCTTTTTAAATAAAAGTAAGACTTTGCACAGTTTGGTTGTATGTTAAAACAAATGCTAAATTCAATACCTGATCATTATTATACCTATATAACACACATTTTAACGAAAATTTTGCCTTAAAGGGACACATGGCAATCTTGAGTTTTATTCAGACATTAAAATTTGCTCCTCAATTTACTTATCCTGCATCATTTTGACTTTAAAACTGCTTGCATATAATTAAATAAAAAAATTGAGATTTCAACTTTCTTCACTATTTTACCAAATTTTTAAATATATTACTGGTGCAATATTATAAAAAGTTAGTAATATGCAAAAATAATTTGCTTTGAACTATTCTAACAATTAATATTAATGATTGAACAAATGCAAGTTAAGAGGAAAACTAACGGGACGCTGTGAGTTTTAAATAAATCAAGATTGCCGTGTGTCCCTTTAAAGCATTCCCCTAATAGCAAAAATCACGCTTTTTAGGCCTTTTCCCAATTTTCTTGAAAAAAGCCCTGTAGAGGTATGGGAAATCTCTAAAAATATTTTCTCAGCTTCAATAATATTTGAACTTATAATACATTGTACAGAATTCTCATTTTGCAGTAAATATTTGTAACATTTGCGAAGGTAGAGAAAGTGTCAGTTTTAAGTTAATTTGCTGATGTTTATTACTTCTTAATTATTGTCATAATTATTAGTAACATATGTTCTGATTATATTGCAATGCCAGTTTATTGTTTGCAGTCAATTGACATGTTGGCAAAGTTACCCATGTTTCAGACGTTATATTGGGGAGAGTAAAGTAGCATTATAAAGTACTTCTTGTTTTTCACACTCCTGTTGATTCCTTCATAATAGCGTTAGCCATGTCTGTAACGTACATACGTCTGTCTTTCCTGTCCGTCCCGAAAAGTTTGTGTGTCTATCTCCTTCTACAGTTTCGCTTCGAAAATTTTACAGGATGCTTACCTATGTTGTCATATCGTTTCTGCGTCACAGTCGACCCAGTATTACCGAGTTATGGCCCCATTTCTGTCAAATGTTATGTGAAAATATTGTCTATCTCCTCCCACACTTTTCAACCGATTGGTTCGAAACTTTACAGGATGCTTATCTATGATGTCAAGATATGCATATTATTTCGGCGTCAAAATCGACCTCATTTATTCCTATATAACTATATTATGCCTAAATAGTTTTACTTTCTATCAATATTCTAACTAAAAGGCTGTTAATTTTTAAGCTCTTGCATAATATTGCCAGTGCTTCAAAAGTTTACTGGCATTTTGAAAAACTGGCTGGCAAAATGCCAGTAAAACAGCTTAATTTGAGGCGAGAAAGTGTCGATTCTTACAGATGGCAAGAGGTGTACAGTACTGGTTCTACCCAGGAAAAGTGAGCGGTCTGCCTCCACCACAAAAAATAGACCGTCATATATAACTTACATGTGTTGAAAATGACGTAAAACGCCATACAAACAAACAAAACAGAATTTTGGTCCTTTAATTGACTTTATGTTTGAATTTAGGCATTTTTTTTTTAGCACCTTCAGTGATAGTTCTAGTTGTATCTGTTTCCAGGAGCTTACAATGTCGCGATGAGATCCCACCAATGGGCCATATACTTCCCTTCCCTTGGTAATTGTTTCTGTTTCCTGATGGCCATGGAGGAAGGCTAGCTAGCTGCCATGCCTGCATCCAGTGTTTCCTACACTGTCCAGATGCTCCTACTAGATAATGGAGCCTGCCATTTTAATGGCCATATTGAAATTGAAACAAAAATGCTTTAATTCCAGAGATAGTGGAAGATTTATAGGCGGAGTAGGGCAGATAGGGAGGCTATTTGAATATATTTGAAATGTCAAAGTGTCAAGAAATTATCAGGAACTAATCAGTAATAACTGATTACAATGGGAGGCTGGGGAGGCTTGTTGTAAAATTTTAATCATGTAATTGGCAATTTTGAACTTATCATTATTGTATTGTGTTTCATCCTTGTTAATATCAGTTGCAATTTTATACGAATTATGCATTTAATTGTGTGGCATACTTAGAGGTTGGTGTTTTGTTGCCGATTATCAGGCTTCCAAACTATAAGGCCTAAAAAAAATAATTGTGTGGTTCGGGTCACCCGACCCTACCTACGAATACCCGCCGACCCTGACATTTTTTTGGTCCATTTCGAAAAAAAAAATAAAAAAAAATAACAATTTCACAGTCACAAAGTCACAGTAATTATAGTACATAATTCAGTGCATCTTCTACCCTACCTACCAATTTTGAACATGTTACCCGAACCACACAATTATTTTTTTTAAGGCCTAATGTACAAGCAACACGAGTTTTTGTGGATAGTCACAAGTTGGTTGTTTTCCTGTTGTTTTGCCTTAAATTGAGAATTTTTCACTATCAAGTCATATTGTATGCTTAAATACTTTGCAAACACATTACCAATGTACATTCTCTTAGTATTTCAGTCCCCTCCCCTAACAGTATATAGTTTCCCCCTTTTTCTGTGTAAAGTTCCCCTCTAAAATATTTTTAAAAAAGCACAGCGTTGTGTCCCTGGCAAGACACTTTATCTAAATTGCTTATTACTGGGTCTACCCAGGAAGACATCGAAAGTGATTCAAATAAGTTCATAGAGCTTTCATTAAAATCGGTGTGAAATATATGTTTAAACTAAAATAAGGACTGAATATTTCTCAGCTGTAATTAAGATTTAAATTTAAAACTTTGTTGACAGCCCTTCCAGGCAGTGACAGTCCAGGTAGTTATGTTGACAGCCCTTCCAGGCAGTGACAGTCCAGGTAGTTATGTTGACAGCCCTTCCAGGTAGTGACAGTCCAGGTAGTTATGTTACACAAAGTGTGTCTGAAGCCCAAAAACGCTGTAAATCCTATCTTGATGACATTTGCCTATGTCCCAGAGTATCCAGGATTAGAATGCAATGTCATTTGGCACTGGTCATGAAATTAAACTCGAGCATAAGGTCAACAATTGTCTGGAAACCTTGACTCCGTTGCTTTACCATTCTAGTTGCTGGGGACAAAAAACATGATTTATGAAAAATACATATATTGACCTACAACTAGTTAAAATAATTCCATTTCGGTAAATCAACTCCACTGCAGTTATCGCAAATGGCCGATTTGAAGGATTTGGAAATTTGTGCTAAACAATAAGGAATGGTGGACACAGAAACATGAACTGTAGATAAATCATTCATTTGCTGTTTAATAGAGTAACACCTCACTAGATGTTCAGAACACAGTTAAAACAAAGTTAGGTAATAATTTATGACATGTTTTTTTTAGCTCTACTGGCCGTTAATTAGCTCTACTGGCCGTTAACTTTTGCCTTGTGAACACTCTACACCTTCATTATTAATCGGATCTTTACCAAACTTTACCAGGGTCTTTATATCGATGAAAGCTAGGACACATTCAAAAACCAGCCAGATTGGATCAGTAACACCGGAGTTATGGCCCTTGATTTGCTGAAAAATGCCTTATTCTGCCTTGTGAACACTCTAGCACCATCATTTATTATTTGATCTTTACCAAACTTGCACAGCTTGTTAATATAAATAAAATCTCGAAAAATTTCGAAAAGCAGCCAATCGGATCGGTAACACCAGAGTTATCGCCTGTGTTTTGCTGAAAAATGCCATTTTCTGCCGTGATCACTCATCACCTTTATTTATTATTTGATCTTTACCAAACTTGCACAGATTGTTAATACCAACGAAAGCTCAGATAAGTTCGAAAACCGGCGAGATCAGACTAGATACATCGAAGTTATGGCCCTTGATTTAGTTAAAAATGCTGTATTTTGCCTTGTAAGATGATAGGGCTTTCATTTTTTAACCAATCTTTGCTAAACTTTACCAGGTTGCTAATATCAATGAAAGCTTGGACAAGTTCGAAAACCAGCCTAATTGGATTAGTAATACCAGAGTTATGGCCCTTGGTTTACTTAAACATGCTGTATTTTGCCTCAAGATGATAGGGACTTCATTTGGCTGGTATTTACTGAAAGTTTGCAGGGATGATGAGTATCAAGCCTAGTTGTGCATATCGTTGCCATGTTCAGGTTGAATGATTTTGGCAGTAGAGTTATGGCCCTTTAAAGGTTTTAGTACACAAACTTTGTCTGGACTAGTTCTCCTGAACTCCGGACACATTTCAACGAAACCTTGCAGAGATGATCAATACCAAGCCTAGTTGTGCATATTATCACCGTATTCCGGCTGTACGATATTTGGCGGAGTTATGGCCCTTTATAGGTTTTAATACACACACTTTGGACTACTCCTGAATCCCTGGCCTGATTTCAGTGAAACTTGACAAGGTTGATCAGTATCAAGCCTAGTTGTGCATACCGTCATCGTGTTCCAGTTGAATGATTTGCCAGACTTATGGCCCTTTAAAGGTTTTAATATACAAACTTCGTCTGGACTAGTTCTCCTAAACCCCTGGCCGGATTCAATGAAACTTTACAGGGATGATCAGTACCAAGCCTAGTTGTACATATCATCGCCGTGTTCCAATTGAATGATTTTTGACAGAGTTATAGCCCCTTATACAGAAACTTTATCCGGACTAGTTTTCCTGAACCCCTGGTGGATATCAGTGAAACTTGGCAGGAATGATCAGTACCAAGCCTAGTTGCACATATTGACGACGGGTTCCCCACCACAGACTCCATATAGCAAGTAGAGCGATACAGGCCCTCTTGGGCCTCTTGTTATATCCTGTTAACACATCATAATAGGTTATATGTGGACAGCAACCTCTGAGGGAGATGAGATGATGTATGGAGATTTCCATCGGACATGCCTCCGCAAGGGAGCGAATCCACGCAACGAACACTTGTCCTAACCCTTATTTATTATAAGTCTTCTGTGGACTTGGAGTGGCTCTAAGTGAAGAGGTCCAAGCTCCATGTGGATAAAGCTGCCCAAAAATCAGATCTTAAGGAAAAGCATGTGTTATAAGCCTATAAGATGTATAGAAATCATGCATACAAATACATTTGTAAAAAACAACTTTTTTTTCTAAGTCAAACATAATATTGAAGTATCCTCCTTTAAATTAATTCTGTTGTTGCAAACAAAGAGTTCATCCACTCCTTGGACAAGTTTAGTGTATTGGTCCAAGATCCTCAGATATGGTTTATGGTTTCAATTAGCCATGTATATGGTAGCATCTGAAAACCAATTTAGTTCTGAGTTTTATTTTAGGGAAAAACATAATTGTTTGGGCAGTTTTATTAGGCAGACTACATGAATCATTAAAACGGTATGGGGCATTAAATTAAGGCAGGATGGTATGATAAAAAATAATAATCTTTTGAAGACTTATTACTAATTCCGAACAAAGGCTTGGCTCGTCAAAAGTCGTAAAACATGGAAATTTGTTTTGGGATTCTTGGGTTTAATAATGCAGTAAATTTTTGGAACTATTTTGTTCATTATCGTATTAATTAATTTTTAAGATTAGGCCCCCTCACCCCATCCTATTGGCATCGGTGTTTGGTTTAATTTAGGTCTAACATCGGTGTTTTGTTAATTTAGGTCTAACTTCGGGGTTTGGTTTTATTTTGGTCTTAACATCGGTGTTTGGTTTCATTTAGGTCTTAGATGTTATCTTGAGGTATATTGGTCCAGTCTTCATGAAACATTATATGCATGTTTGTAGTGAGTCAAAGGTCAAGGTCACAGGGAACTTATCGTGACCTTGCATGAAAATGCTTAATTTCCATACAAGATGGTGTTATCTCTAAGTTATGCTTACCTAATTTACAGGAGCATTGTGCATATTGGTCATCCATCTTTTCAGTTTGGAGTCAGTATGTCAAAGGTCAAGGTCAGAATGAACTTAATCTTGACCTTGAACATGGTAATTTATATACATGGTGGTGTTACCTGTTAAGTTCTACTGAAGCAATCCTCATGAAGCTTTGTGCATATTAGTCAGACAATTTTTGACAGATACTGTGTGTCCCCTAATAGTAGCGTCCCAGTGCTATGTAAACTGTCAAGGGGGCTCTTATCAAATTTAAAAATAAAATTTAAAAGATAGTGTTTTTTTTATAACGGTTATATAAAAGATTGAAAATGTTATTGAATTTTCATTTATTCTTTTTATTTTTTGACACAAAAGATCGAAAATGTTGAAGATTTTTCAATTATTATTTCTTTATTTTTTATCTTTTATCTTTTATTTTTAAAAGGGTGTGTGCGTGTGGTGGCAGGGGCGGGGGATGGGGAGAGGGGGAATCACTTTTTTTGGGGAGGCAATCTTATAAGGAGGAATAAGCTACATTTTCTTCTATTTATATAAAAAAAATTGTAATGCTAATTAATGCTGATGGGTAGAGAAGTTTAGAAATGATCAAATAAACTATCCTTGAGAACAATGGCGGATGTCTCATAATGGCTTGACTAATGTTCAGAAAACCTGAACTATTTCATTGGAATTCATCGGTAATAAAACCATAGTAAACAAATAGTTTTATACTGATAGATGTCAGATGTCCAAATAAACTTTATTTGTGTGTATCCACAAAAACAGGACCAGTCATTCTGACTACCTCTGACCTTGTTAAAACCCGCATGACCAGGTGAAACATTTCAAATAACTGACCATTACTGCTGTCTTCCAGTATGTCATATAAATAGATGTCATGTAAAAATTAATGTTTTGTTTAATTAGAAGGATCAGTGCATGCTCGTAAAACCAAACATGTCAGTTTTGCAATGGGCCATCAATCATTGTATCTAATTACATTTCAGTGGTCAAGCTGACCCCTATGGCCTTAAGAAAAAAGACACAAAACGAAATTTGTAAAAACAAAAGGACGTTTTAATCGGCCTGGGGGCAGCAAATGTTTTTAGCATGAAAATTTTTGATGAGTTGCCTTTGACAAGGTTATTTATCATTGGGCAAAGTATATGAATTTAAGAGGGCGAGGAACAAGTTACCAGTTAAAATGGTTTGCGAACATCATTTTTCAAAGGTCTAATTAAAACCTTAACTACATTAATTTCTTTGTCTGTTCATCGTGGCCGGGTCAGATATTTAACTCTTGATGAATGCGTGTTAAAAGTTTACAACTTGAGTCCCGTTTTGTATGTTTTTAATCAGTTAGTCATTTATAAGTAAGTTATTTAGATGCAATGCATACAATTTGATGTAGAATTTCTAATGAATCACTTGTGTAGGCTTAAGGGTGGAAGTCGCTGGCAACCACAAAATAATAATCTTTTTACATTTTGCATAATTAAATGAATTCAGTAAACCATGACGTGTATAATAGCGACATCACTGAATTTTTTATATATTTTTTTTTGTATCAGTTAGATCAAAACCTGTTTTATTGCTGGTTATATCTTAATAAAACAGATAATTGTTAAAGCCAAGTAACCCTAGATTTATTCTGAACCTACAAGTTGGCCACAGACTCTGGAAAACAGGGAAAATTGCAGAAACAAATTCCCTTCGGCGAAAGATCAGGGATTTTGAAAATGCAAAAGTCGGGGGAAAGTCAGGGAATTCCTGCACCACCTTACACAAAACAAAAATTAACGTTGAACATGTAAATGACACTTCTTGGGCATAAAAAATTTTTTTTTGTTTTTGTTTATAAATATGAAAATAATTTCCATATTAATACAACAATTATATACATGTCTCTTATATTTCTTATCCTAGCACAACCAAATTTGGCCATGGGCTTCCTTATAGCATTACCTTAAAGTTTGCTGAAGTAATTTTGGTTCCTCTTACCTCTGGGCTCCCATGGAACCCAAATTTTGATAGCCCTTAAAATGCGTCTCATTTCACATCAAATTTTGTGTGTAAGCTGTGTTTACAGGTCTATATCTCTTACATTTCTTGTCCTAGCTCAACTAAATTTGGGTTGTTGTAAAGGGTTGTATGGGTAATTTTGTCTTCTACTAATTCTGGGCTCTCATGGAACCCAAATTGTGATGGCCCATAAAAAGTGCAGTAAAGGCAGATCAGGGTTGTTTGCGTGTATTATAGCATTATTCATCTTATCATATTTCACCCATATTGAGGCATGGGCCCCCTCCCCTTCCCTATACCCCCACCCCACAACCCAAAACCTTTTTTTCTTTCTTCATATTCCCCCCCCCCCCAAAGGGACCTGTGTACTAACATAAAATACAAACATGATTTGAACCCCCCCCCACATAAAATACAAACATGATTTGAACAAAATCAAAAATGTTGTGCTTTTAAATGTACTTTTATATAAATGAGTATATAAATGCTCATACATTTGGTATTTGGTGATGAAGGTATGGCTATAAGGGCAGGATGGACACCATATTTTTTCTTATTTAATCAGGTAAATCCAATGCTGGGTCAGGGAAATATCAGGGACTTTTATTTTGAGATTCCTGTTGTCACCCTGAACTAGTATATTAAATGGTATTTGAAGTAGTTAAAGTTTTTTCTCCTACCTGAGCAATGAGCCCTCACTGCGAGTCCTCTATCACTGCGTACTTGTTAACTTATCTGACAGCATCTAGACTACATGCTGAAATAAAACAAATTGTTGGAAATGGCAGCATACCCTTAATTTCAGGGAATTAATGAAATTTGCGAATTATGTTGATTTTGCAAAAGAAAACCTGTGAAATCAAAGAGAATTTCTATCTTTGATAAGAAACTACTAAAACAAGACTATAACGTTTTATCTACATCTTAGCTTGTATTAGCATACCTACCTCCACTATTAATAAGCAAAAACATTTGTTAAACCGCAGGCAGTTTAACACCAAAGTTATCCTTGAAAACAAATGTAAATTTGTATATTTACATGTGCAACCTTTAGCTGAATACTTGACCTCTACTGGAAGTAAATTACTGTCATCCCCAACAATTGTTGTAGATTTCACAAGTTTTGTTTCTATGGCAACAAAATAAATTTGAGAACGGAGCTTTATCTATGTGGGATAAGACACATTTACATACAAAACAATGGATTTTAGATGCTTTTGTTAAAATGAAGCATTATAGGTATTTACCTGGCAAAAAGATGCTGGAAGGATGGCATGTTATTGCGCTGTAGCTGTTATTCGTTAAATGTGCGTTAAATCTTGAACCCCTAGGTGCTGAATATCTATCTTCCAGGTGACTGTTGAATGCAGACCAGCCGGCATGGGTTTAAACCTCACTCTGGACATATTTTAAAGGGAAATTATTAATCATCTTGTCGTTTATGCCATCCGAAATTGCCCGTTACAATGTCGTCTGTTCCTACAACGTCCATCCCCCCCACTCCCCCCTCCCCCACTCTCCCCGCACCACCGACCTGCATCATCTTTCATCATCTCCATCACTGCATCATCTTTTATCATCCTCTACATCACTGCATCATCTTTCATCATCCTCTACATCACTGCATCATCTTTCATCCACTACCGCTCTGCATCGTCTTTCATCATCTCCATCACTGCATCATCTGTCATCATCCTTTACATCACTGCATCATCTTTCACCATCCTCTACATCACTGCATCATCTTTCATCATCCCCTACATCACTGCATCATCTTTCACCATCCTCTACATCACTGCATCATCTTTCATCATCCCCTACATCACTGCATCATATTTGACCATCCTCTACATCACTGCTCCATCTTTCATCATCCTCTACATCACTGCATCATCTTTCATCATCATCTACATCACTGCATCATTTCACCATCCTCTACATCACTGCATCATCTTTCACCATCCTCTACATCACTGCATCATCTTTCATCATCCCCTACATTACTGCATCATCTTTCATCATCTCCGTCACTGCATCATCTTTCACCATCCTCTACATCACTGCATCATCTTTCATCATTCCCTACATCACTGCATCATCTTTCACCATCCCCTACATCACTGCATCATCTTTCATCATCTCCATCACTGCATCATCTTTCATCATCCTCTACATCACTGTATCATCTTTCATCATCCCCTTCATTACTGCATCATCTTTCATCATCTCCATCACTGCATCATCTTTCATCATTTCCATCACTGCATCATCTTTCATCATCCTCTACATCACTGCACCATCTTTCATCATCCTCTACATCACTGCATCATCTTTCATCATCCTCTACATCACTGCATCATCTTTCATCATCCTCTACATCACTGCGTCATCTTTCAGCATCCTCTACATCACTGCATCCTCTTTCATCATCCTCTACATCACTGCATCGTCTTTCATCATCCCCTACATCACTGCATTATCTTTCAGCGTCCTCTACATCACTGCATCATCTTTCATCATCCTCTACATAATTGCATCATCTTTCATCATCCCCTACATTACTGCATCATCTTTCATCTCCATCACTGCATCGTCTTTCATCATCTCCATCACTGCATCATCTTTCATCATCTCCATCACTGCATCATCTTTCATCCTCTACATCACTGCATCATCTTTCATCTTCTACATCCCTGCATCATCTTTCATCATCCTCTACATCACTGCATCATCTTTCATCCGCTACATCACTGCATCATCTTTCATCCTCTACATCACTGCATCATCTTTCATCATCCTCTACATCACTACATCATCTTTCATCCTCTACATCACTGCATCATCTTTCATCATCCTCTACATCACTGCATCATCTTTCATCATCCCCTACATCACTGCATTATCTTTCATCATCCTTTACATCACTGCATCATCTATCATCCTCTACATCACTGCATCATATTTCATCATCCTCTATATCACTGCATCATCTTTCATCATCCTCTACATCATTGCATCATCTTTCATTTTCTACATCACTGCATCATCTTTCATCCGCTACATCACTGCATCATCTTTCATCCTCTACATCACTGCATCATCTTTCATCATCTCCATCACTGCACCATCTTTCATCATTTCCATCACTGCATCATCTTTCATCATCCTCTACATCACTGCACCATCTTTCATCATCCTCTACATCACTGCACCATCTTTCATCATCCTCTACATCACTGCATCATCTTTCATCATCCTCTACATCACTGCATCATCTTTCATCCTCTACATCACTGCATCATATTTCATTATCCTCTACATCACTGCATCATCTTTCATCATCCTCTACATCACTGCATCATCTTTCATCCTCTACATCACTGCATCATATTTCATTATCCTCTACATCACTGCATCATATTTCATTATCCTCCACATCACTGCATCATCTTTCATCATCCTCTACATCACTGCATCATCTTTCATCCTCTACTTCACTGCATCATCTTTCATCCTCTACATCACTGCATCATCTTTCATCCTCTACATCACTGCATCATCTTTCATCCTCTACATCACTGCATCATCTTTCATCATCCTCTACATCACTGCATCATCTTTCATGATCCTCTACATCACTGCATCATCTTTCATCATCATCTACATCACTGCATCATCTTGCATCATCTTTTACATAACAGCATCAACTTTGATATTTGGTAGTATCTTTTTTTCCCTCCCTCTCTGGGTGCAGCTCTAAATAACCTAAAACATGTGGTGATTGGCTATTAAACAACTGTTCAATTCATCCCCTCATAGTTCAAATTTCCCCTCAATTTATTAACTTTGGATGTGATGTTGAGGCGGAATTCCTTGCCCACTATACAGAAATCGTTTTAGGTCTTTTAGTATTAAATTAATACCACATTTTATATTCTGCCAGTTTTTGTGTTATATTCATAATATCAGACTTTGTGATTCCAATATACATTAAAATAATTATCCACAAATTTGATAAAAACACTACTGGCTCATTGAAGCGTTCAGAATGGCATTGGCATTTCTGGTGGCATTTCAATTTCACCAAGGAATTTGGCTACCAATTCTATTAATGTTGTATTAAAATTTTCCTTTTGATGTCATGTAATAGCTCCTGATGATGGAATGGAATATTAAATGAACACACTGTCAAAACAATTTTTAGACATTTTGATGTATAATTTACAAATTCTTACTGTTTTGAATCTTTTCCAAGTATTAATGGCTTTGAATTCAGTAAAATGAGCGTGACTCCCATCCTAGATGGCTGGCTTTTTCACACATCAGTTGGAATTTATAACAACATGGGTTATGATTCCCATTGCAGAGGCACCTGGTTATATGTGCGCGGGCTAGGATTCCTTGTGCAGAGGCTCCTGGTGATATGTGTGAGGGCTAGGATTCCCGGTGCAGAGGCACCTGGTGATACATGTGAGGGCTAGGATTCCCGGTGCAGAGGCACCTGGTGATAATTAAGTGTGAGGGCTAGGATTCGCGGTGCAGAGGCACCTGATGATATGTGTGAGGGCTAGGATTCGCGGTGCAGAGGCACCTGATGATATGTGTGAGGGCTAGGATTCGCGGTGCAGAGGCACCTGATGATATGTGTGAGGGCTAGGATTTGTGGTGCAGAGGCACCTGTTGATATGTGTGAGGGCTAGGATTCCCGGTGCAGAGGCACCTGGTGATATGTGTGAGGGCTAGGATTCCCGGTGCAGAGGCACCTGGTGATATGTATGAGGGCTAGGTTTCCCGGTGCAGAGGCACCTGGTGATATGTGTGTGAGACTTCAAACATATCTATGGGTTTGAGACCCTTATTTTCTTGGACATGAATTCCTTAGGGATCATCAACCCAATCTTTATGGCTTTAAAGTAGAATGCTGCTTAAGCCTGAGCTAGGGTGCTAGGGAGCATGAGAGGTGTTACATCTTGTATTACCTCTTGTGAACAGACACAATAAAACCATCTGCTACTTTTCTTTCTTGTTCGTGTTTGTTCCTTCTAACGGATCCTCTTTTCAGTATTTATTCATAAAGTATTCATTAAGGATCATTTCTCTCTGAAGTCATCTTTCTCATTCTTTATTATCTTCCATGTTGTAAAATGAATTGTTGTTTATCGGCTACTCAACACATCTTCTTAGGGTATTAGGAGTCGCCCCAGAGAGACAGGAAAGATACAAGATACCGGCAGTGGCAGCTTCTGCTGATGATGGTACTGATTGAATAGAATTGGATTTTATAGTCACACCACCAGCTAAGGTCATATGGTGAATTTCCAGCTTCCATTGATGGAGGAAGGCCGTAGGTGCCCGATTGGGCAATTGAAGAACTTGGGTACAAACACCGACGTTCCGCAAGCCAGCTATGTAGCTTCCTCACATAAAGATTCCTAGTCCCATGAAAGCTCGAACCCCGGATTCTGTGACAGCGGGGAAAGGCAAATGATTTCAAGTCAGAGACTCAAACCACTAGGCAAGAGACACCCCGATGACGATACTAAATATGATGATAGCTCTGCTTCTGCTTCTGTTGCTCCTGATGCTGATGATAGGACTGCCCTGCTGCTGTTGCTCCTGATGCTGATGCTGATGATAGGACTGCCCTGCTGCTGATGCTCCTGATGCTGATGATAGGACTGCCCTGCTGCTGATGCTCCTGATGCTGATGATAGGACTGCCCTGCTGCTGATGCTCCTGATGCTGATGATAGGACTGCCCTGCTGCTGATGCTCCTGATGCTGATGATAGGACTGCCCTGCTGCTGCTGCTGCTCCTGATGCTAGGACTGCCCTGCTGCTGTTGCTCTTGATGCTGATGATAGGACTGCCCTGCTGCTGATGCTCCTGATGCTGATGATAGGACTGCCCTGCTGCTGTTGCTCCTGATGCTGATGATAGGACTGCCCTGCTGCTGATGCTCCTGATGCTGATGATAGGACTGCCCTGCTGCTGATGCTCCTGATGCTGATGATAGGACTGCCCTGCTGCTGCTGCTGCTCCTGATGCTAGGACTGCCCTGCTGCTGTTGCTCTTGATGCTGATGATAGGACTGCCCTGCTGCTGATGCTCCTGATGCTGATGATAGGACTGCCCTGCTGCTGTTGCTCCTGATGCTGATGATAGGACTGCCCTGCTGCTGATGCTCCTGATGCTGATGATAGGACTGCCCTGCTGCTGATGCTCCTGATGCTGATGATAGGACTGCCCTGCTGCTATTGCTTCTGATGCTGATGATAGGACTGCCCTGCTGCTGTTGCTCCTGATGCTGATGATAGGACTGCCCTGCTGCTATTGCTTCTGATGCTGATGATAGGACTGCCCTGCTGCTGTTGCTCTTGATGCTGATGATAGGACTGCCCTGCTGCTGTTGTTCATGATGCTAGGACTGCCCTGCTGCTATTGCTTCTGATGCTGATGATAGGACTGCCCTGCTGCTGATGCTCCTGATGCTGATGATAGGACTGCCCTGCTGCTGATGCTCCTGATGCTGATGATAGGACTGCCCTGCTGCTGATGCTCCTGATGCTGATGATAGGACTGCCCTGCTGCTGCTGCTGCTCCTGATGCTAGGACTGCCCTGCTGCTGTTGCTCTTGATGCTGATGATAGGACTGCCCTGCTGCTGATGCTCCTGATGCTGATGATAGGACTGCCCTGCTGCTGATGCTCCTGATGCTGATGATAGGACTGCCCTGCTGTTGTTGCTCCTGATGCTGATGATAGGACTGCCCTGCTGCTGTTGCTTCTGATGCTGATGATAGGACTGCCCTGCTGCTGATGCTTCTGATGCTGATGATAGGACTGCCCTGCTGCTGATGCTCCTGATGCTGATGATAGGACTGCCCTGCTGCTGTTGCTCCTGATGCTGATGATAGGACTGCCCTGCTGCTGCTGCTGCTCCTGATGCTAGGACTGCCCTGCTGCTGTTGCTCTTGATGCTGATGATAGGACTGCCCTGCTGCTGTTGCTCCTGATGCTGATGCTGATGATAGGACTGCCCTGCTGATGTTGCTCCTGATGCTGATGATAGGACTGCCCTGCTGCTGTTGCTCCTGATGCGGATGCTGATGATAGGACTGCCCTGCTGCTGTTGTTCATGATGCTGATGATAGGACTGCCCTGCTGCTGTTGCTTCTGATGCTGATGATAGGACTGCCCTGCTGCTGATGCTCCTGATGCTGATGATAGGACTGCCCTGCTGCTGTTGCTCCTGATGCTGATGATAGGACTGCCCTGCTGCTGCTGCTCCTGATGCTGATGATAGGACTGCCCTGCTGCTGTTGCTCCTGATGCTGATGATAGGACTGCCCTGCTGCTGATGCTCCTGATGCTGATGATAGGACTGCCCTGCTGCTGTTGCTCCTGATGCTGATGCTGATGATAGGACTGCCCTGCTGCTGATGCTCCTGATGCTGATGATAGGACTGCCCTGCTGCTGTTGCTCCTGATGCTGATGCTGATGATAGGACTGCCCTGCTGCTGTTGCTCCTGATGCTGATGATAGGACTGCCCTGCTGCTGTTGCTACTGATGCTGATGCTGATGATAGGACTGCCCTGCTGCTGATGCTCCTGATGCTGATGATAGGACTGCCCTGCTGCTGATGCTCCTGATGCTGATGATAGGACTGCCCTGCTGCTATTGCTTCTGATGCTGATGATAGGACTGCCCTGCTGCTGTTGCTCCTGATGCTGATGATAGGACTGCCCTGCTGCTATTGCTTCTGATGCTGATGATAGGACTGCCCTGCTGCTGATGCTCCTGATGCTGATGATAGGACTGCCCTGCTGCTGATGCTCCTGATGCTGATGATAGGACTGCCCTGCTGCTATTGCTTCTGATGCTGATGATAGGACTGCCCTGCTGCTGTTGCTCCTGATGCTGATGATAGGACTGCCCTGCTGCTATTGCTTCTGATGCTGATGATAGGACTGCCCTGCTGCTGTTGCTCTTGATGCTGATGATAGGACTGCCCTGCTGCTGTTGTTCATGATGCTAGGACTGCCCTGCTGCTATTGCTTCTGATGCTGATGATAGGACTGCCCTGCTGCTGATGCTCCTGATGCTGATGATAGGACTGCCCTGCTGCTGATGCTCCTGATGCTGATGATAGGACTGCCCTGCTGCTGATGCTCCTGATGCTGATGATAGGACTGCCCTGCTGCTGCTGCTGCTCCTGATGCTAGGACTGCCCTGCTGCTGTTGCTCTTGATGCTGATGATAGGACTGCCCTGCTGCTGATGCTCCTGATGCTGATGATAGGACTGCCCTGCTGCTGATGCTCCTGATGCTGATGATAGGACTGCCCTGCTGTTGTTGCTCCTGATGCTGATGATAGGACTGCCCTGCTGCTGTTGCTTCTGATGCTGATGATAGGACTGCCCTGCTGCTGATGCTTCTGATGCTGATGATAGGACTGCCCTGCTGCTGATGCTCCTGATGCTGATGATAGGACTGCCCTGCTGCTGTTGCTCCTGATGCTGATGATAGGACTGCCCTGCTGCTGCTGCTGCTCCTGATGCTAGGACTGCCCTGCTGCTGTTGCTCTTGATGCTGATGATAGGACTGCCCTGCTGCTGTTGCTCCTGATGCTGATGCTGATGATAGGACTGCCCTGCTGATGTTGCTCCTGATGCTGATGATAGGACTGCCCTGCTGCTGTTGCTCCTGATGCGGATGCTGATGATAGGACTGCCCTGCTGCTGTTGTTCATGATGCTGATGATAGGACTGCCCTGCTGCTGTTGCTTCTGATGCTGATGATAGGACTGCCCTGCTGCTGATGCTCCTGATGCTGATGATAGGACTGCCCTGCTGCTGTTGCTCCTGATGCTGATGATAGGACTGCCCTGCTGCTGCTGCTCCTGATGCTGATGATAGGACTGCCCTGCTGCTGTTGCTCCTGATGCTGATGATAGGACTGCCCTGCTGCTGATGCTCCTGATGCTGATGATAGGACTGCCCTGCTGCTGTTGCTCCTGATGCTGATGCTGATGATAGGACTGCCCTGCTGCTGATGCTCCTGATGCTGATGATAGGACTGCCCTGCTGCTGTTGCTCCTGATGCTGATGCTGATGATAGGACTGCCCTGCTGCTGTTGCTCCTGATGCTGATGATAGGACTGCCCTGCTGCTGTTGCTCCTGATGCTGATGCTGATGATAGGACTGCCCTGCTGCTGATGCTCCTGATGCTGATGATAGGACTGCCCTGCTGCTGATGCTCCTGATGCTGATGATAGGACTGCCCTGCTGCTGTTGTTCATGATGCTGATGATAGGACTGCCCTGCTGCTGTTGCTTCTGATGCTGATGATAGGACTGCCCTGCTGCTGTTGTTCATGATGCTGATGATAGGACTGCCCTGCTGCTGTTGCTCCTGATGCTGATGATAGGACTGCCCTGCTGCTGATGCTCCTGATGCTGATGATAGGACTGCCCTGCTGCTATTGCTTCTGATGCTGATGATAGGACTGCCCTGCTGCTGTTGCTCCTGATGCTGATGATAGGACTGCCCTGCTGCTGATGCTCCTGATGCTGATGATAGGACTGCCCTGCTGCTGTTGCTCCTGATGCTGATGCTGATGATAGGACTGCCCTGCTGCTATTGTTCATGATGCTGATGATAGGACTGCCCTGCTGCTGTTGTTCATGATGCTGATGATAGGACTGCCCTGCTGCTGTTGCTCCTGATGCTGATGCTGATGATAGGACTGCCCTGCTGCTGTTGTTCATGATGCTGATGATAGGACTGCCCTGCTGCTGTTGCTCCTGATGCTGATGCTGATGATAGGACTGCCCTGCTGCTGTTGTTCATGATGCTGATGATAGGACTGCCCTGCTGTTGTTGCTCCTGATGCTGATGCTGATGATAGGACTGCCCTGCTGCTGTTGCTCCTGATGCTGATGCTGATGATAGGACTGCCCTGCTGATGTTGTTCATGATGCTGATGATAGGACTGCCCTGCTGCTGTTGTTCATGATGCTGATGATAGGACTGCCCTGCTGCTGTTGCTGCTGACGATGATAAAATGTTTATTTTTGATTAAAACAATATGTTCTCAGCACTAGGCAACCTTAGACAGAATAGATGTATGTATGTATGGGGTTTAACGTCACTTTTAAAACTCTTATCAGTCATATCAATGCTCAACCCCGGAATACCCCACCCAGTCACATTATACTGACACCTGTCGGGCCTGTCCGAAAACTATACTTTGTGTGCTGAATTCCGAGCAAGGGAGCTTTTTGTACCATTTTTATGAAGTCTTTTGGTAAGACACATTCATGGATTGAACCTTTAACCTCCCGCATGCGAGGCGGGCATTCTACCACTAATCCACAACTAGAGTTATTTTATGGAGAAAACATCTGTTACAGTGGTAAGAGAAAAAAATCAAACACCACAAAATGTTAAAATTTATTAAAGAAAAGCTATAAAACTGCATTAAAATAAATTGCGTAGTTACATCTATTTAATGCAGTAGAAACAAATTGCCGAAGATTTACGATACTCAAGTCCTCAGGGGTTACAAGATGATGGTGTTTGTGATTATGTAAACATAGCAAAACCTGCTGATATTCACTGTGCTGGGTGAGTAAAAAATCCCCCAAATCTAGTTATATCTTGCAATAATCATACAGTCCTACTGTATCATTGTTACATCACTATAATTCACTCAAACCGCTGGAGTGATAGCTGTATCCTACCTACTGCATAGCTGGGGGGCATGCAATCGGATGACATAACACGGTAATTGCAGAATACTGCTTTACAGTGTTTCAAGGCACTAATTGCATCATTTTATAAAAGACAAAAATTAAGAAAGTTGGCAATCTTGTATATTTAAATGTTTTTGTACGGTTATAGACTCGTAAACAGCACCTGGGCTCTTTCAGGCAGCTAAGCAGTCGAGAAAAGGGTTTAAATTTAAACCACTTAATCCGGAATAAGTTGTCACATGTTTGGAATGACTGAACTATTAACATGATGGTTCTGTTTATGACATGATTCCCACAAATATTAAGTATTGCCCTTGAAGTAGAAATTTGAATAAATAAAACGTTCATAAACTCCAAAACCAGTCCCATGGACCCTGATGGCTCAGCCCTGTGGCCCAGCGCCATGGCTCTGGTGGCCCAGGCTCATGACTCCTGGTGTCCAAGCCTGTGGCCCGTGGTGGCCCCGCTATTCAAAAAAATGTGGAGCGCTGTGGTCTAGTGGTAAAGTGTTGGACCCATGATCCAAAAGTTGTGGGGTCGATACCCGCCATTGCCATCCTGGGCAAGACACTTTATCTGCATTGCTTAGTACTGGTTCTACCCAGGAAGTCATCAAGAGTGATTCAAATAAGTTCATAGAGCTTTCGTTACAATTGATGTAAAATAAATCAGTCAAGGTCACTGTTACTAAAAATAGAAAAATGGTTTCGGCTCAATAACTTGTTAAGAGTGATATACTGCGGCTAAACTTGCTGGGTTGGTAGCTTTTATGGAAACAAAGGTTGGGATTGCATTTGGGGCCACTGGGTTTAAGGTCAAGGTCACTGTTACTAAAAATAGAAAAACATGGTTTCTACTTAGTAACTTTTGTTATGAGTAAGGTTAATAACTTTTGTTCTGAGTGAGATATTGTGACGCAACTTGCTGGGTAAGTAGCCTCTGTGGAAAGGCAGGTTTGGATTGAAATTGGGATCACTGGGTTCAAGGTCAAAGTAGAAGGTTAAAACACACTGAGGTTTTACTGGACATTGAGTAGTGAGGTTCTTGAAACCCAGAAACACAAAATTCTAATAATAAAATAATTCTAAAATGATTAAATAGACTACTTAATATGTTTTGGAATTGACATTGGTGTTGATCAAATAAAAAATCTGAACCTTTATAATAGGGCTTCTAGTTTAAAAGAAGTACTGATGGCAATTTTAGAATGACAACCTTAGATATAAGAGGATTTTAGCCAGTAGAGCATCCATGGGCCCTCCTGGACCTCTTGCGATTACTTGCATTTCTCAAACAGTTTTGAATGGGTTGTTCTTAAACTTCATATACACATAACAACTGATGACCTTATATCCCTCTACATCACCCATTGTTGATTGCCTAATTTATTAAAGAATTATGGCCCTTTGTTTGACTTTAAGCGGGGATATTCATCTCCTCAGTGATAGCTTAATCAGATTTTTAAAAAAAAAATTCTGCTTCCCATATTCTACTGATCAGCATTTTTTAATGCAACTTTTATTTAGCTCATTTTCTTTTAGTTTAAATTATTATCTGAGGCAAAGTTTCTTCTTCCCATTTTTTCTTCTTCTTTTCATCACATTTTGTCTTAGCCTAACACTTGTTTCATATAAAACTGATTATAAAGATAGTTTGGCAACAGTTTAAAGCAAAGCTTACTTCATATCAGCCCTTTTGATCTGTTTTGAATGTAAACTAAGCAGTTGAAGATTTGTGAGGCTTTAATTTAGCAATTTAGTTTCAAAAGAAGTGATTTAGAGGTGGAGTTGTTTTTTCTAAATGATTGGTTGAGAGCTCAGTGCGGTTTCTTTTTCATGACTTTATACTTAAAAAAAAGGGAGTGAAAATTATTTTCATGATTAAAGAATGTCTGTGATATTGTGAAATTAGGAATAATATTCCAGAAATAAATAACTAGGAGGTCAATTTGGTTAGAGCTGAAGTTGATAATGAATTGAGTTAATGCAGAACATATGATAGTTGGTATTGGGATAGGCAGGCCACCTTTAGAACAGGCAATAATTGTGAAAGTTGGTATTGGCACAGCCAGGCCACCTTTATTAGAGGTTATAATGGGGATAGTTTGCATTGGGACAGGCAGGCCACCTTTAGTAGAGGTGATACTGGGAATAGTTGGTATTGGGACAGGCAGGTCACCTTTAGTAGAGGTGAATACTGGTGATAGTTGGTATTGGGACAGGCAGGCCACTTTTAGTAGAGATGATAATGGTTATATTTGGTATTGGGACAGGCAGGCCACTTTAGTAGAGGTAATAATGGTCGCATTGGTGATAGTTGTATTGGGACATGCAGGCCACCTTTAGTTGAGGTAATAATGGGGATAGTTGGTATTGGGACAGGCAGGCCACCTTTAGTAGAGGTGAATACTGGTGATAGTTGGTATTGGGACTGGCAGGCCACCTTTAGTAGAGGTGTATACTGGTGATAGTTGGTATTGGGACAGGCAGGCCACCTTTGGGACAGGCAGGCCACCTTTAGTAGAGGTGATACTGGGGATAGTTGGTATTGGGACAGGCAGGCCACCTTTAGTAGAGGTGACACTGGGGATAGTTGGTATTGGGACAGGCAGGCCACCTTTAGTAGAGGTGATAATGGGGATAGTTGGTATTGGGACAGGCAGGCCACCTTTAACAGAGGCAATACTGGTGATATTGTTGATATTGTCAACTTTAGAGATATATATATCATTGATATGGTATTTTCCCAAACAGTAGCGCACTATAAAAAATGCCAAAGGGCACTCTTAATTATTGAATTTTGTATACATGTATAATTTTTTGCGGGGATTTTTGAATATAAGAGATCGAAATTGTATTGAATTTTAAAGATTTGTTTTGTTTGGGGATTTTTGAATATAAGTGATCGAAATTGTATTGACTTTTAAAGTTTTTTTTAAAAAGGGTGTGTATATTTACTTGTTTATATACCTGTTGACGGGCATTTGTTGATTTACATATATAGTTTATATTACTACCAAATCATTCCTTATTTGTAAATAGTTTTATTTTTATACATTTACATTAATTGTTTAATTACTACTTCATTTCTTCATTTTTCATCAGTTTTTGCGCACAATATGACCTATATATGTGTCGACGTGCCGTAAAACACCATTCATTCATTCATTCATTCATTAAAAAGGGTGTGTGTGGGGTGGGGTGCTTCTAGTAGGTGGGGTGCTCTTATTAGGGAAATACGGTATATGATGGTAACTATAGTTCGATAGTCTGTCTAGTAGTGTAGATTCATTAGTCAAAATCCTGTATTAGTTCGCTACACATTATAGGTTGCATGTGTGGTACATGTTTTTTTTATGGAATATATATATAAGTACGTCATTGTTATTACGAAATGTGTTTGAACTTGTTCAAAATTATTACATATGTTCCAGTAAAATTAGTAATGTAAATTGCTGTGGCATTTTTTATTACGGTACATATGACATCTATTATTATATTGTTAATAAATCTTTAGAAGTTTGAGCATTAAGTTATTCTCAAACTCCAGTCAATGGTGTTTGACTGCAAGGATGGATGCATTTTACCCTTTGTTTGCATCCCTTTTACGACTTTTTTTATGACCTTATTTTATGATGGAATTACAGGAAAATTTTGTGCTTCTTCTTATTCTGATAGCTTTGAAATTAGTTTGACACTTGAGCATTTTCTACTGTCTGTATGTTCAAAGAATTCCAAAGATGCTGGAACAATGTGGTGAGACATTGTGGGGGTTTGATGAGGCATTGTGGGTCTGGAGTTTCTACCATACATTTTGCACATGTCAGAGGTCAGGGGTCAGATTGCACCGTTATACGTGGAAGCATAGCCAGTCATTGTGTGCTGGATGATGATGAGAATGATGGCCTGACTTCACAACTTTACATTTGTAGTCTTAATCATAATAAATTACTTTATTTTTTATTTCTCCTAAAGGCTCTCCTAACAGTAGTGCCCCCTCCTCCCCACCCACCCCACCCCACACCCCTCACAAACACACACCACCACCACCACCCACCACAAAAATAAATAAAAAATATGGAAGTTGTAAGTTTGATAAAAGACTAAATAATTAAGTCTCTGGTTAGATGAGTTAATAATTCAAGCAAAGTACTATTATTTCTAGTGGTGTAACAATACACGAAAACATTTGCTGAACATTTTCAGAGACTATGTATTTGTATTCGTGATCTTAGGAACTAAATATTTTCAAGAACCAAATGTTTTCAATTGTATTGAATAAACAGATTTTAAAAATTTGAATGTTTCCAGATAATAACAGCAAAAAAGAGATCAAGATTGGAGACTGGAGATAGATAATGCTGAAACAGCAATTGTCTCCTGTAGTCTTGGGGCGAGGGGTCGGCCATATTGGAATTGTGAAAGCGGAACATGAACCTTGCATTAAAGCAATTAAAGTATTAATACTCTACCTTATTTATGAGTTGTCTAGCACTTACAAAATCAAATTTGACATGGTTGACATTACAAACCCATGTAATCTGGCATTCATTAATAAAATGACAGTTCTCTTTGATATATAATAGTTGCATCTGAACGTCTGTTTGTTCATCCATGTGTCCATCCAGAAGGTTTAAAGTCATTTGTGATCACAGTGTTATCACATATCATTTTCTTACTTCGGATGCATCTTTGTATTATTTTTTTTTTGTCAAAGTTTGATTTTGAGGTCCATGCGTCAAAATGCAAGATGCCCGCCATCACAAGAAATGCATTGAAAAATGACATTCTGAAAGGTTTCTGGACATTTGTGGTCATACCTTTTTACATATTATCATTCTGAAACTTAGCCTGCCTATTTATGAGCAGAAAACTTTACCTGAGTTCAGTTTTGAGATCCAACTCAAAATTCAAGATGGCTGCTGCAGGAAATCCATTGTTTGACATTGTTGGCTCTGCTGCCTATCGGTGTTGTGCATACGCGGAAGCACAGGTTTTCACGGGGCAAAAAGCAGTGTGTTAGTTCTGATGAGTTCTTCGTAATATGAAATTGAAATGACTAATTTGGCATAGTTTGCAAAATATTATTATTGTATTTGATTCGATAATTATAAATTATTTAAACTTTTTGTTGACTATTTCCTTAGTAAATAAGCATTCAGCTTTTAAAGGGACACTGTCCGTAAGTAAGCAGATATTGAGCATAACCAAATAACTGTCTGACTTTTATTCATTGAAATGTATACATGAAAACATGAGGATAGACCCTAAGAAGTATGTAGGAATACATTCGTGAGTTTGAAAAAAAAAAGTTTTAATTATTAAATGTAAATAAAGTGGGACCCACAATATTTACCTTTTATGCGTTCACGTGACTTCCATAGCGCACTAGGTTTTAACCATAGTATGTATTGCGTAATATGTATAGCCCGCTTAGCTCAATCGGGAGCGTCGGTTCCGACAACTTTACGCTGACGCACACTTATTTTTACTGAGAGTTTGGGCTGCGAGTTCAAACCCGCGAAGTGGATTTGCTTTTTTTTGTACCGCGATTGAATTCCGTTAAACAATCTTGCTTTTAATAAGTAAATATTGAATAATGTTAAGAGTATAATGTTTGCGAACATAATTATTGGGTGTTTTATAAGCTAAAAGTTACGGACAGTGTCCCTGTTAGGGACACATGGCAATCTTGATTTTTTTAAAACTGTGTGGCATACCTTTAGTTTTGGTAAAAAACTTGCATTTGTTCATTACTAACTGTAGATTATATATATTGATCCAACAATGTATTTAAACTTATGGTAGAATAAGACGCAAAAATTAAAACTAATTTATTACATATGCAAGCAGGTTTAAAGTCAAAATGATACTGGATACCTAAATTGAGACACTAATTTCAGTGCTTGATAAACATTTCAAGATTGCCGTGTGTCCCTTTAAACAGTCTCAGATAAAAGTATAAATGTCATGTTCCCTGAAATCAGCGATTTAACACCCAGAACCTCAAAGAATGAAGGTATTCAGTCACGCAAAACAAAAGAAAAGTATGATTTTAATGAGATTTTGCTTGTATTGGGTCTAGCTGCCTCATCAAATGATTCGGTGCAGATGTTCCGAAGATAGGCGCCTCAAACTGAGGATCTTATCTCCCGAATGTAAATTTCAAACAGATTTTAATGTCTAAACTCATTGTTATCTTCACCATGGCATAAAGACTTATAGAATCATTGTTGAATGCTCACCATGGTTACTGGGGATTCCATCACCGACTGATGGTACTGCTGCGGCATTTTTTGTGAAAGAAAGTAGGAACAAAATTTGATATTTTTTATTTTATAATTTGTCAAATGTTATTTCTTAATTGTGTATGTTGTTTGTGGATATGTAATGAGGGGTTGGGATGGAGTTGTTATTTTTTTATTCAGTATTCAGTCGAGAGTAAAATAATTGAATTGGGGTTGTATGGTGCACCAACACAAAGAGGTTATATGGCACCAACAGGAATGAACGTTCCAGGCCCACTGTCCATTCACATCTAGATACAAATATGCAGAATGAAAAAGAGTAAAATAAATGAAGCTTTGGAGTACATACATTATGTAATGAAAATGAAACCTTTTATATGTAATAAGATAGGTATTAATATAAGGCCTAAAAAAAAAATATGTGTGTTTCTGGTTTCACCCTGTCAAAAAGTTAGGGTAGGTAGGAAAAAGTTGTTTTGTTAGATATTTTTTTTATATATATTGTTCGCATATATTACGCATTTTTGTACTAAGGCAACTTTTTGATAATCTTTGCAATCCAGATTAGATGCTTAAACAGCTCTGGCTAATAAAATTATCATTTGAATTCATTTTGAATTTTTTTGAATTTTTTTTTTTCTCTAAAAATATTTAGGGTCGGCGGTGATAAAGTAGGGTCGGTCGGGAAAACGGAAACACACATTATTTTTTTAGGCCTAAGGGCATGTCTGCCCAGTGGATAGAATGGTGAACTTGAAATATGCAGGATCGGGTTCAAGCCTCACATCGGCGTCACTGAGTTTTGTTGGTGTGCTCTTGGGCAAGACACTTTCGGTTGACATAATGATGGGTGTATCAGTGTTCCCGTGCGTGAATCACGCATGAAAACAAAAAATCACGCACAGATAACTGACCTCGTACGTGCATGCACGCATAGAAAAAAAAATAAATAAAAAAAAAAAAATGTCAACTTAAATATTACACTGTGCTGTGTATTGTAATGCCTTCAGTAGCAAATAAATTATGTTGAAAGGTTTAAAAATCTTAAAAATTCATAGTGTACCCCCTAAATTTGTAGTGTACCCCCAAAATTTAACAGTAGGGGGTACATGTACCCCCAAATGAAAAAGTCAGTGGGAACACTGGTGTATGTTGACATAATGATGGATGTATGTTGACATAATGATGGGTACATGTTGAAGTAATGATGGGTGTATGTTGACATAATGAAGCGTGTATGTTGACATAATGAAGCGTGTATGTTGACATAATGAAGGGTGTATGTTGTCATAATGATGGGTGTATGTTGACATAATGATGGATGTATGTTGACATCATGATGGGTACATGTTGAAGTAATGATGGGTGTATGTTGACATAATGAAGCGTGTATGTTGACATAATGAAGGGTGTATGTTGTCATAATGATGGATGTATGTTGACATAATGATGGGTACATGTTGAAGTAATTATGGGTGTATATTGACATAATGAAGGGTGTATGTTGACATAATGATGGCTGTATGTTGACATAATGATGGGTACATGTTGAAGTAATGATGGGTGTATGTTGACATAATGAAGGGTGTATATTGACAATGAAGTGTGTATGTTGTCATAATGATGGGTGTATGTTGACCTAATGATGGATGTATGTTGACATAATGATGGGTACATGTTGACATAATGATGGGTGTATGTTGACATAATGATGGGTATATGTTGACATAATGATGAATGTATGTTGACACAATGGTGGATGTATGTTGACATGAAAGATTATAATGCCCCATATAGATATGCCATGAGCAAGGATTCTTCCAAGACCCAGGGGCCATGCAAGGATTGATCCCAGGAACCAGGGGCCGACAGCAAGAATTGATCCCAGGACCTAGTGGCCTCAAGTAAGGATTGATCCCAGGACCTAGTGGCCTCAAGTAAGAATTGATCCCAGGACCTAGTGGCCTCAAGTAAGGATTGATCCCAGGACCTAGTGGCCTCAAGTAAGGATTGATCCCAGGACCTAGTGGCCTCAAGTAAGGATTGATACCAGGACCTAGTGTCCTCAAGTAAGGATTGATCCCAGGACTCAGCGGCCGCAAGCAAGCATTGATTTCAGGACCCAGTGGCGGGAAGCAAGAATTGATCTCATGACCCAGCGACCATGAGCATAGTTTGATACCAGGAACCAGGGGCCAAATTAAAATTGTTGTAATATTGAAGAAAACAAATGCCCCTATTTCCATCTGATAAACGACTATGCTGCGAGGCAAAAAGACATTTAAACAGTAATGGAGTTTTAGAAAAAATCAAACCAAAATTAAGTTAAAAACAAGAGCGGGGACTCTTAATCTAAATTCAAAGACTGGAGCCTTTTACAAACAAACTAGTAATAAAAAGTAATTCGCAAGACACATTATCTCTTCAATTTAAATCCCATTTGAAGCAATGTCTGTTTTTCGGAAATTTAAATCCAATAGAATCTGACAGGCATTTGTCAGCATACTGCTAAAACTGCAATTTTTTGTTCGCCGCAACTGCAGCGGCTGCAGGCAATTTACATAATCGCACGTCACTCGTGGAACAGATTGTGTGCAATCGTGTCACAAAAATGTGATTTAATGTCGCTGAGAGATTTCTTGATGAGAGAAGATGCTGTGAAGCCACTCTTTTATAACATGTGCTTAAATATGATATAGTGTGCTCATGTTAATGGTAGATTATAGAAAACCCAACTTTATTGTTCATTATATCTGCATGAAAAGAAAAAGAAAAAAGTAAACATAATTAATTCTGTTTCATTGTTTTGTTGTTGTCATAGTTACCATTCTGTTTTGTTTTGGGTTGAATAGAATTCTTCTTTATATCTGAATTTCAAACACAAATATTTTCATTTGATTCTCATTGACATAAAATTCTTTCTTCTTTAATTGTCAGCATAAGTAACAATCTAGACACAGAAATACTCTAAGTTTAAAGTTAATTAAAGGACCTTCCTAATAAAGCTTTTTTTAGGTTAAATAATGGTCCTTCTTTTTCAGTTTAATAAATGGATCTTCCAATTGAGTTTAATTATTCAGTTTAATTAAGTGACCTTTCTTTCAAGTTTAATAAATGGACCTTCCTTTTCAATTTAATTAATGTATCTTCCTTTAGCTTTCCAGATTAATTAATGGACCTTCCTTTAGCTTTCCAGATTAATTAACGGACCTTCCTTTAGCTTTCCAGATTAATTAATGGACCTTCCTTTAGCTTTCCAGATTAATTAATGGACCTTTCTTTAGCTTTCCAGATTAATTAATGGACCTTCCTTTAGATTTCCAGATTAATTAATGGACCTTCCTTTAGATTTCCAGATTAATTAATGGACCTTTCTTTAGCTTTCCAGATTAATTAATGGACCTTCCTTTAGATTTCCAGATTAATTAATGGACCTTTCTTTAGCTTTCCAGATTAATTAATGGACCTTCCTTTAGCTTTCCAGATTAATTAATGGACCTTCCTTTAGCTTTCCAGATTAATTAATGGACATTCCTTTAGCTTTCCAGATTAATTAATGGACCTTCCTTTCTAGTTACCATATGGACTTTCCTTTAGCTTTCCAGATTAATGGACCTTCCTTTAGCTTTCCAGATTAATTAATGGACATTCCTTTAGCTTTCCAGATTAATTAATGGACCTTCCTTTCTAGTTACATTTTGGACCTTCCTTTCCAGTTTAATTAATGTAACTTTTTTCCAGTCTAATTAATGGACTTAATTCTCTTTTCAGTTTTAAATAAGGAACCCCCCTAAATTTTTAGTTTGGTTAGTGGGTCTTTCCTTTCAGTTTAATTACTGGACCTTTCTTTCCAGTTTAATTAATTGCATAACCTGTTTTTCCAGTTAAAGTAATGGACTCCAGTTTAAGTTCACACCCCATTTTACAATCTTAATATGTCTTACATTATAACCTTTCTCATTTCTATCTGATGTGATCCAACCTAAATAACCCACAACATGTTTTTTATCTGGAGGTTGCTGAAACAGAGACAAGGAACTTTTAACCAATTCTCTTCTGAACACTGCACACAAGCCATGCATCATGATTGTTATATGATCCCGCCATATAACTACAGGCTTCTAATTGAATCAGATGAATTATAATTATTGCTCTGTGTGATTCCAGTGTTTTACACATGATCATGTGATACAGTGTTGATCTGTGCCAATCATTGTAGCGATAAAGAGTAACTTCCCTCAACTAACTTCTCCCTTGTTTCTCTCGCTGCTATGATAGCTCTTTCGCTCATAATGCTACTGGAGTAAAAGAAAATAATTACAAGTTTCAACCATTGTCAAATATTATGTTCTTGTGCAATTTTACATTTTCATTTTGTTTTAATTTGATACTTACTGTAATGTTTCTAAATCATTGAACTGTTTAAGCTTGAAAGTCTCCATGGAAACAAGTCTTTGCTCCAAGTCTTTACAATTGAGCAACTCTGTGTAGCATTCCTGAGATAGTCAAAGCAATTTTATGCAACTTCCCTAGAAGTCGTAGCAGCTCTGTGTAATTTCCCTGGTTTGTCACAGCAACCCTGCATGATTTCTGTGGTAGTCACAGCAACCCTGTATAATTTCTGTGGTTTGTCACAGCAACCCTGTATAATTTCCCTGGTTTGTCACAGCAACCCTGTATAATTTCTGTGGTAGTCTCAGCAACCCTGTATAATTTCTGTGGTAGTCTCAGCAACCCTGTATAACTTCCCTGGTTTGTCACAGCAATCCTGTATACGTTCCCTGGTTTGTCACATCAACCCTGTATAATTTCTGTGGTAGTCTCAGTAACCCTGTATAATTTCCCTGGTTTGTCACAGCAACCCTGTATAATTTCTGTGGTAGTCTCAGTAACCCTGTATAATTTCCCTGGTTTGTCACAGCAACCCTGTATAATTTCTGTGGTAGTCTCAGCAACCCTGTATAATTTCCCTGGTTTGTCAAAGCAAACCTGTATACTTTCCCTGGTTTGTCACAGCAATCTTTATAATTTTTCTGGTTTGTCACAGCAACCCTGTATAATTTCCCTGGTTTGTCACAGCAACCCTGTATAATTTAAATGGTAGTCACAGCAACCCTGTATAATTTCCCTGGTTTGTCACAGCAATCAGTATAATTTTTCTGGTTTGTCAGCAACCCAGTATAATTTCTCTGGTTTGTCATAGCAACCCTGTATAATTAACATGGTAGTCACAGCAACCCTGTATAATTTCCTGGTTTGTCACAGCAACCCTGTATAATTTCAGTGGTTTGTCACAGCAACCCTGTATAATGTCAGTGGTAGTCACAGCAACCCTGTATAATTTCTATGGTAGTCACAGCAACCCTGTATAATTTCCCTGGTTTGTCACGGCAACCCTGTATAATTTCCATGGTAGTCACAACAACCCTGTATAATTTCCATGGTAGTCACATCAACCCTGTATAACTTCCCAGGTTTGTCACAGCAATCCTGAATAATTTCCCTGGTTTGTCACAGCAACCCCGTATAATTTAGGTGGTAGTCACAGCAACCAAGTGTAATTTCCCTGGTTTGTCGACACAACAACCATGTATAATTTCCATGGTTTGTCACAGCAACTCTGTGTAATTACCCTGGTTTGTCACATCAACTCTGTAATTTGCCTGGTTTGTCACAGCAACTCTGTGTAATTTCCCTGGTTTGTCACAGAAGCTCTGTATAATTTTCCAGGTAGTCACAGCAACCCTGTGTAATTTCCCTGGTTTGTCACAGCAACTCTGTGTAATTTCCCTGGTTTGTCACAGCAACTCTGTGTAATTACCCTGGTTTGTCACAGCAACTCTTGTGTAATTTCCCTGGTTTGTTGGGTCAACTCTCTGGGCAATTGCCCTGACTTTGTCTCAAAAGCATTTACAATTTCCCTGTGTTTGTCACAGCAAAGTAATTTCCGTCATCTCCATAACTTTGTGCAGTTTCCCTCATCTCTGTAACTTTGTGCAGCTGTAACTTCGTGCAGTTTCCATCCATCTCTTAACTTTGTGCAATTTCCATCGTCTCTATAACTTTGCGCAATTTCCCTCCATCTCTGTAACTTTATGCAATTTCCCTCATCTCTGTAACTTTGCGCAATTTCCCTCCGTCTCTGTAACTTTGTGCTGGTTCCCACATCTCTGTACATTGTGCAATTTCCCTCGTCCCTTTAACTTTGTGCAGTTTCCTCATCTCTGTAACTTTATGCAGTTCCCTCATCTCTGTAGCTTTGCCCAGTTTCCCTCCATCTCTGTAACTTTGTTCAATTTCCCCCATCTCTGTAACTTTGCGCAATTTTCCTCATCTCTGTAAATTTGTGCAGTTTCTCACATCTCTGTAACTTTGTGCAATTTTATTGGGTTTTTCTCAAACAGCTTAGAAATATTTTTTTGTTCAAATTAAAATTCTAATCTGCTTTTTTTACTTAAAATTCATGCAAGATTTATTTATATCGTATTCTCCATGGTCGAGGTGTTAACGATGTTGCAAACCTTCTCGCTTCTCACCGCTGCGGGTTCCACTGGGAGCTCAACTTGTGAGAAAGTGTTGATTTCTATGGATGACGGGAGGTATACAGTACTGGTTCTACCCAGGAAAAATTGGGTGGTCTGCATCTACCACAAAAATGATCGACCGTCATATATGGCCTAAAATGTGCTAAAAATTACGTAAAACACCACTCAAACAAACAAACATTAATACGATATTTTACACTTAAACATTTCTAAAAACTTATCTGATATCCCTGACTCTATTTTTGTCTTGCCTTTTCGAAGGAAAAAAGAGACATAGGTGTTGCTTTTCCGGCGGCGAAGGCGTCAACATTCAAGTTTTGCATTTAGGCCATTTTCCCACAAACTGTATAAACTAGACCTTTCAAACATTGCTTATAGTTGTATCTTGGGTGGTACATCGCAGCGTGACAAAGCAGATATGGATGTGATCTTGACAATCCAAGCAAAGGGCAGATAACCTTAAAAATTTTACCTTCAGCTTTGGCATTTCGGTCACTTTTTCACAGACTCTATGTGCAAAGCAAATGTGCAAGTGACCTTGACCCTCCAAGCAAAGAGCAGATAACTTAATAATTTTTAGGTTCAACTTTTGCGTTTAGGTCACTTTTTTACAAACTGTATGCACTAGACCTTTAAAACTTTGCTTATAGTTGTATCTTGAGTGGTTCATCGCATTGAATGTGACAAAGCAAATGTGGAAGTGATCTTGACCCTCCAAGCAAAGGCCAGATAACTTAATAATTTTACCTTCAACTTTTGCGTTGAGGTCAATTTTACGCAAACTGTATGCCTCCGAGCACGTTAAAGAACCATAGGAATCTATTCGATAATAAGAGTAGGGCAGGTTCCCGGATTCCTATGTATCCTTCCCCTCTCTCTGGGGCGGCTCTAAATAACCTATACTGTGTTGATGAGCCGTTAAACAACATTCAATTCAATTCAATTCACCTTTCAAACTTTGTTTATAGTTGTATCTAGGGTGGTACATCGCAACGTGACAAAGCAGATGTGGATGTGACCTTGACAATTCAAGCAAAGGGCAAATAACTTATAATTTTTACCTTCAACTTTGGCGTTTCGGTCACTTTTTCACAGACTCTATGCACTAAGACCTTTCAAACTTTGCTTACAGTTGTATCTTAAGTGGTACATTGCAACGTGACAAAGCAAAATTAATGTGGATGTGACCTTCACCATCCAAGCAAAGGGCAGATAACTTTAATTGTTACATTTACATCACTTTCTCATGAACTAAACATGAATTATGCACTAGATGTTTTAAACCTAATTTATAGCTTAATCTTTGGAAGACAAAATATTCTATTTTGACATAGTTGTGTCTTGGGTAGTGCATCTTTTTGCATGCATGGATTGCATCTATGACCTCGTCCGTCGTTGTTAAGATGATAGGGCCTTCATTTTTCATCCGATCTTTACCAAACTTTAACAGATTGTTAATATCAGTGAAAGCTTGGACATTGAAAACAAGCCAGATCGGACCAGTAACAACAGAGTTATGGCCCTCGATTTAGTTAAAAATGCTATATTTTGCCTCGTTAATACGATATGGCTTTAATTTTTCATCTGATCTTTTCCAAACTTTACCTGATGTTTTGCCTTTTTTTTTATTATTAGTATATTGTTTCGTTTAAATTTTTTTGTAATATAGATCTGTATTTTTTTTATTATTTTTTTTTTTTAATAATTTTTTTATTTTTATTTTTTTTATTTTTTGTTTTGTTATTATTTATTTGATTGTTTTTTTTGTTTGTTCGTTGTTTTTTTTATTTGATTTATATATATATATTTTTTGTTCTAATTAAGAAATAATAAATATGTACCTGTGTTTTATCGGTGAATAAAATACAGTTAGGAGTTCGGATGCGTAGTAATTAAATCACGAGTGCGTTAGCACGAGTGATTTAATTACTCGCATCCGAACGACTTTTATTCACCGATAAAATACAGGTACGTATTTATTATTTCGATTCTAACAACAATAACCCCATTGTTTACGCTATTGTTGGGGCACTATATATTATCTCGGAGGTCGAGGTAATCCGGCTGCTATGTTTACAGGCTGTTCCATTGGGCGCCCCAGTATGCAAAGTTCTGCGTTTCAATACACTAGTAGTCACCTGACAAACAATTAAATCATTGCTTACGTGATATAGCTTGCGCTGTATGACGTCAAACGTTCTCACCTTGTTCAAGATGCTTATTAATGTTATATGTACTGATGCATATGATGGGTTTATATTGGGGTGGTGTGGGTGGGGTGGTGTACGGTTTGGGAGCATGGCAAGTTTGTTGTAATTAACATTTCATTAAAATTACTGTTGAGTTTGTCTTCGTGACGTATATTTACCAAGTGATGTCATGTAACGTGGCGCTTCCAACGGATGAAATATACGCGGGGAATTAATGGAACAGCTGTATTTTATCGTAGAATAACATACAGCTGTCTCTCTTCTTTGTGTATATGAAAGACTGCGGAGGTCGTGTTAGAATTATTATTATTGTTTATTTATTTAAATGTGTTTTTAGCTCGACTGATCAGAGATCAGCAGAGCTTATGCCGTGGTGCGGCGTCCGTCGTCCGTCCGTCCGTCTGTCCGTCTGTCTGTCCGTAAACTTTTATTTGTAGCGACTACTCCTCTGAAAGTACATGATGGATATTCATGAAACTTTACAGAAATGTTGCCGATGAAGTCTAGTTGATCCTAGCAAAAATTCATGTTGATGTGAAATCCAAGATGGCCGCCAAATCTAAAAATAGAGTTTTAAAATACAAGTTTGTAGTGACTACTTCTTGAAATCTATAAGTGATATTGATATGGGACTTTTTCTAAAACTTGACAGGAATGTTGCTCTTAATGTCTAAATGATCATAGCAAAATTTCAGATCGGCCAGAAATTCAAGATGGCCACCACAGCTAAAAATAGATTTTTAAAAAATAAGTTTGTAGCGACTACTTCTTGAAAACTATAAGTGATATTGATATGGGACTTTTTCTAAAATGATCAGCATGACATGATGGTTATCCTAGTCGAACATTATTTTGATTCGACGTTAAACATGGCTGCCAGTGGCCATCTTTGTTTACATAGAGTTATATTATGAAAACTTGTAGCGACTACTCCTCTGAAACTACATGACAGATTTTCATGAAACTTCACAGGAATGTTGCTCTTGATGTCTAATTGATCCTAGCAAAATTTCAGGTCGGCCGGAAATTTAAGATGGCCGCCATGGCTAAAAATAGATTTTCAAAATACAAGTTTGTAGCGACTATTTCTTGAAAACTATAAGTGATATTGATATGGGACTTTTTCTAAAATGATCAGCATGACATGATGTTGGTCCTTGTCAAAAATCGTTTAGATTCGATGTTAAACATGGCTGTCAGCGGCCATCTTTGTTTACATAGAGTTATATAATGAAAACTTGTAGCGACTATTCCTCTGAAACCACTTGACGGATTTTCATGAAACTTCACAGGAATGTTGCTCTTGATGTCTAATTGATCCTAGCAAAATTTCAGGTCGGCCGGAAATTCAAGATGGCCGCCACGGCTAAAAATAAAAAAAGAAAGTGGGACAAATTAAAAAATACCCATGCCAGACTAGACACAGCAGACTTATTGCCCATGATTACCAGGTGAGCGATCTAAGGCCATCCTATCTCTGATGTTTTTAAAAAAAATTAAAAGAACTAATGGGAATTTTATGTCGACAACCATTTATATAAGAGCCATTTTAGCCAGTAGAGCATCCACAGACCCTCTTGGGACTCTTGTTTTTAATAGAATGGCATTTTGTTTTTAAACAAATGCACTTAAATATCATCTCAGCAAACAAACTCCATTGTTTTTAGCTCTACTGATCAGAGATCAGCAGAGCTTATGCCGTGGTGCGGCGTCCGTCGTCCGTCCGTCCGTCCGTCTGTCCGTCTGTCCGTCTGTCTGTCCGTAAACTTTTATTTGTAGCGACTTCACAGCTGAAACTACTGGATGGATATTCATGAAACTTTACAGAAATGTTGCCCATAAAGTCTAGTTGATCCTAGCAAAAATTCATGTTGATGTGAAATCCAAGATGGCCACCAAAGCTAAAAATAGAGTTTTAAAATACAAGTTTGTAGCGACTTCTTCTTGAAAACTTATAAGTGATATTGATATGGAACTTTTTCTAAAATGATCAGCATGACATGATGTTGATCCTAGTCAAAAATCGTTTTGATTCAACGTTAAACATGGCTGCCAGCGGCCATCTTTGTTTACATAGAGTTATATAGTAAAAACTTGTAGCGACTACTTCTCTGAAACTACTTGGCGGATTGTCATGAAACTTTACAGGAATGTTGCTCTTGATGTCTAATTGATCCTAGAAAAATTTCAGGTCGGCCGGAAATTCAAGATGGCCGTCACAGCTAAAAATAGATTTTTAAAAAACAAGTTTGTAGCGACTACTTCTTGAAAACTATAAGTGATATTGATATGGGACTTTTTCTAAAATGATCAGCATTACATGATGTTGATCCTAGTCAAAAATCGTTTTGATTCAACGTTAAACATGGCTGCCAGCGGCCATCTTTGTTTACATAGAGTTATATAGTAAAAACTTGTAGCGACTACTCCTCTGAAACTACTTGGCGGATTGTCATGAAACTTTACAGGAATGTTGCTCTTGATGTCTAATTGATCCTATCAAAATTTCAGGTCGGCCGGAAATTCAAGATGGCCGTCACAGCTAAAAATAGATTTTTAAAAAAATAAGTTTGTAGCGACTACTTCTTGAAAACTATAAGTGATATTGATATGGGACTTTTTTTTAAAATGGTCAGCATGACATGATGTAGATCCTTGTGGAAAATTATTTTGATTCGACGTTAAACATGGCTGCCAGTGGCCATCTTTGGTTACATAGAGTTATATAGTAAAAACTTGTAGCGACTACTCCTCTGAAACTACTTGACGGATGTTCATGAAACTTCACAGGAATGTTGCTCTTGATGTCTAGTTGATCCTAGAAAAATTTCAGGTCGGCCGGAAATTCAAGATGGCCGCCACAGCTAAAAATAGATTTAAAATAAATAAGTTTGTAGCGACTACTTCTTCAAAACAATAAGAGATATTGATATGGGACTTTTTCTAAAATGATCAGTATGACATGATGTTGGTCCTTGTCGAAAATCGTTTTGATTTGACCTTAAACATGGCTGCTTTGTTTACATAGAGTTATATAATGAAAACTTGTAGCGACTACTTCTTTGAAACTACCTGACGGATTTTCATGAAACTTCACAGGAATGTTGCTCTGAATGTCTTATTGATCTTAGCAAAATTTCAGGTCGGCCGGAAATTCAAGATGGCCGCCACGGTTAAAAATAGATTTTCAAAAAACAAGTCTGTAGCGACTACTTCCTGAAATCAAAATCAATCAGTAGAGCTTCAAGGTCATTGACCTCTTGTTAGTTACTAAAATGTTTACAAACTTTCATTTAAGCATCATTGACCTTTTTATTTTTAAGTTCCGCGGCGAGACATGTGAATCTGGGGATTTCTTGTTTCTAATCTGTATATAAATTATGTCCTGTTTCTTGTTATGCCCTTTATACTACCATGGAAATAGTAAACCACTTCATGTGTGTACAATCTGAGAATTATATAAAACGATACTTTAAGAGACCATTATTTATTCATTTGATTCTCGTCCACATTCTTCAAATGTCATATAATTTTCTTCTTTGAGGAAAATTTAGAAAATTGAATTCAGTAAAAAAAAGCCAAAATGTTTCAAATGACTCGGAAAAATGGATTTTCATCTGTTCAATTGATGTTTCATGTTATTTAAAACCACTTATTTTTTTTATTGTAAACAAGTTTTCCGGAAATAAAAACATTTCTCAATGAGATCTGTTTGCCTGGCTCCATCGACAAATTCCTTGGTGTTCCTAACAACTTTTCCCCTGACATTCACTAGAAATTTGCATTTATGATTGCCTGTAAGTAGAGGAAAGTATGTTAACTGTTTCAAAGTTAGAAAAATTCATAAAAATGGTTGCATTTAATGTTACATTAAAAGACTTTAAAACGGCTCTATAAAGTCCTAACATTATTTTACGAGCTATTAAAAAAAAAATTCCCAAGAATAAAAAAAGAGGTAAGTAATGCCCACATCGCACAATTTAGCTGAATAAATAAAAACCATGACTCGAGTTATTTGACCTTAGATTAAATAGATTAGAGATAATAGTTCAACAGCACTTAGATATTATTTGATATTTTAGGACTTTTAAAAGCGATTTTGGAATTGTGGAATTTGATTTAATATTTCTACTTAGTAACTAATATTTAAGGTTCTGCACCGAATTAACTTTAAAGGGACATACAGCAATCTTGATTTTTGAAAAACTCACAGCGTCCTGTTAGTTTTTCTACATAACGTGCATTTGTTCAATCATTGATTGATATTGATTATAAGAATAATACAAAGCGATTTTTTTTGCATATTACCTGATTTTATTTTATGATAAGCGATGAAATACTGTATTTTATCAGTGAAATAAAAGTGTTATTCCACACTGTGGAATATAGAGTTTTATTTCCACAGTAGCTGCCGGGACTACTTTTTTAATGTACAACCAACACAAATGCACAGTTACAAATCTAACAAATATTCCAACTGTTATACTGTTAAATCCACTGTTTATTTAATTACTTTCTTTCTATGACGTTAACGGTTTTAAAAAAAAGTGACGTCATTTAACGTTTCGTTACGTCATCGTGAACAGGGCGCGTAGCCAGGTGTGTAAAACGGTTTAGTTACTGAAATTGCTTAAATAGTTGTTTGTAAAATCATAAAATAAAAAGAAAATTTGTTGTTTTGTAATACGGTTAAACCTATGGTAGAAAATTACGAAAAAAAGGAAAACTCAATTTTTTTTATTTAATTATATGCAAGCAGGTTTGAAGTCAAAATGATACTGGATAAATAAATGGAGATGCTAATTTCAGTGCTTGATAAAAACATCAAGATTGCCGTGTGTCACTTTAAAGGACTAAAGGCACTTTGGATTTCATTTCATGACCTGCTTAATTTGTTATTCTTTTTAAATACTTTGTGTAAACTTGTTTTTTACTTCTTAGTAATTTAGTGTTCTTTCATAAAATGATTCAATATCTTTAGTTGTCTCCCTTGATTGTCTTACATTTGGTCGAAGGGTAACGACGTTGCGTTGTAAACTGTTTCAACTCTCACCGCTGCGGGTTCCCATGGGGTGCTCAACTTGTAAGTGTTGATTATTATGGATGGCGGGAGGTATATAGTACTGGTTCTACCCAGGAATAAGTGGGTTGTCTGCCTTCACCATAAAAAAATTGACCCTTATACTTAGCCTAAATTGTGCTGAAAAATGACATTAAACACTAAACAAATAAATCACATGTAACATATGTCATCATCTTGAACCCGGCACAGGTTTCTTGTCAAACACTGACTGAACATGTCTAGCTGAGTTGTTACAAAACTCATTTATTCTATTTCATTTCATTTAGTATAGATAAATGACCAAAGTTTAAGAGCAGAACAACTGCATCCCAAGCCTTCTTCCAATGACAAATCGTGTAAACAGATAGTTAAAACAAATATGACAACAGTATTGATTTGATTCAAGATTAATTTTATCAAAATATTTTCAAGGAAGACTGTCCTCAAATTCAATACAGATTTGTTTCGCAGCATTATTAAAATTATTGATTGGTTACAAAATAACATTGTCCAGTCTGCTCTGTGCAGTGTCACGTCTCGCAGACTGGTCCAGTAAATTTGTTTGTGTATTCATAGACTGGTTCTTGGGGAAAATGATTTCTTGAAATAAAATACTGTAGAATGCACTGTAATTATGGTAGCAGTCTATAAAAGGAAATCTGACGCATACAGAACTAAGATAATTATTCTCACAATAGCCAGTAGTTATGTTTCAGAATAAAGTCTTATATTTGCAGTTTGATTGCAGACTTTACTTCTAAAAATGTCAAATTATATTCATCATTGAAATGTACCAAATTAAAGGAAGAGGAGTGGACAGATTTAGTACATGTTTGGGGGTTATTTCAAGACATTGAGATAAACAATAACAGAAGACGATTGAGGAGGAAAAAAATGAAGCAGGGACATTTTTTAGTCCATCTGACCAGGAAGTGAAAGGGGAAGATCACCATTACCAGTCAGACAGTTGCTTCAACGCCCAAACTATTCTGTCTCTAAATATCTAAACACCAAATCAATAGCCTTACACCTTAACCCGCGATATATATATATTGGACTGTTCTTTCTTTGAATTAAGACCATTCCTTTTATGTGACAAAGTTACTCGCAGGCTGATCTGGGTTTACAATGGACGCAAAGGCTACTGTAGTCACCCTTAGCAGGAAGGGTTGCAAACAAGCTCTATCAAGAATGATGAGCTTGTTTTTAATTGTCCACTTAAATTGCTTGGAACCCACCATTTCCTCGTTTTTAATGGGTCAAACACAGTCACAAGTCTCAAATATATGTGATTTGAATAAAACGACTTTTATTGTGAAAATCACTTGGTAGAATCATCGAACCTTATTTAAGATTAGTTGTAAACCCCTTGCATGTTTTTACCTTGACCCCGTCATAGAGCCACCCACATTCTTTTGCACTCTTATTCGAAAACCAGCATCTATATATGCCCAAGTTTTATTGCGACGGTCAGTTCTTTATAAAGAAAATCCTGATTTAAGTGCCTGAACCGATTTGCTCGGAAACCAAATTGGTTTAGAATTCTATCGTATCAAAGAATTCAGGATCTCTGTAGCCATGGACATTTATCCTCCAGGATTAAAAATCAATTTCTCTTAAAATTGTTCTCGGTGGACGGATCAACATTTGTTCAAGAGCCTATGTTCGCTCCGATAAAGAGTCGAATAAATTCAGTAAACACGACTTAAACCTTGACGGACATCTGCCACTCAGAAGACTTAATGAAACTTGGAGACAAATTGTCTGCTGGTTCCTTTGTATACGTATTGTAAATAGTCATTAATCAAATTGTTGGGCATTTAATTACTTCTATTGCAGTAGTTTAGAATTGTAAATTGTCTAATCACCGAGTATGTCTTTTTCTCTTTTTTCTGTTTTTCTCTTTTCTCCAAATATTGCTGATGGTGTAAGAAATAATTGGTGTCTGTGTGGTGTCTGCCTGTCAAAATTTTAAGATAACGCAACAAAATAAGCTTTTCCTAAACTTTAGATTTTTTTAAAAGCCTAATGAATAAACTATCCTCTTTGTTCAATATAGTTTTTAAAGTCTCAATGTTAAGCCCTTTGAGAGTGTGCTGTTGGTCTGCCAGACACATGCATCACAAACTGCCGACTTCAGGCTACAAATTGCAGACGACACAATGCAGGTCTTTTGTTTTGTTATTTGGAGGGTTTAACTTAGCTGTTAATAAGTAAATTGATTATTTTGTATCCAATAACAAAGTTGCATTACTACAGCCATTGACATTAAACTCTTTAAGCTTATAATTAGTTATACAGTTTCCCTGCTTTTTTTTTACATTTTATAAGAGTGCCCTGTTGACATTTTTCATAGTGCCCGGGCGCTACTGTTAGGGGAAATACGGTATAATATATAATTAAACCGCTGATTGGAACTATATTGTCCACGTATACATACTGTTTAGATGAAAGTTTTCAGTGGAGACAATTTGTAACCAGGGTTAGTAGAGATAATTCTCCATTTCGTATCTGAAATGATTTCATTAAATTATTTTTTGGTGGAGGATGCAGTTTTTGACAACAAATTTGTTTTTTAATGCCATAACATACAGGTCATAGGACTAAAATGAATTTAAAAGTTTAGTTAAATTTTGTTTCCATCTACATTCCCTGACTCTGTTTTTTATAATCAATTTGGAGCTTCAAAAACCATTTTTGACCATTTACTTTGTAACTCTGTCCTTGTTGAGTGTACCTATTTATTAAGACAGATAACCCTGTCCTAGATGAGTGTACCTGTCTTAGATGATTGTACCTGTTATGAAGGCAGATAACTCTGTCCTAGATGAGTGTATTTATTGTGGCAACAGATAACTCTGTCTTAGATGAGTGTACCTCTTATGAAGACAGATAACTCTGTCCTAGATGATTGTACCTGTTATGAAGGCAGATATGGGTGTACCTGTTATAAAGACAGATAACTCTATCCTAGATGAGTGTATCTATTGTGACGACAAATAACTCTGTCCTAGATGAGTGTACCTGTTACGAAGGCAGATAACTCTGTCCTAGATGAGTGTACTGTTATAAAGACAGATAACTCTGTCCTAGATGAGTGTACCTGTTACGAAGGCAGATAACTGTCCTAGATGAGTGTACCTGTTAAAAAGACAGATAACTCTGTCCTAGATGAGTGTACCTCTTATGAAGACAGATAACTCGGTCCTAGATGATTGTACCTCTTATGAAGACAGATAACTCTGTCCTAGATGGGTGTACCTCTTACGAAGACAGATAACTCTGTCCTAGATGATTGTGCCTCTTATAAAGATGGATAACTTTGTCCTAGATGAGTGTACCTGTTACGAAGGCAGATAACTCTGTCCTAGATGAGTGTACCTGTTACGAAGGCAGATAACTCTGTCCTAGATGAGTGTACCTGTTACGAAGGCAGATAACTCTGTCCTAGATGAGTGTACCTGTTATAAAGACAGATAACTCTGTCCTAGATGAGTGTACCTCTTATGAATACAGATAACTCTGTCCTATATGAGTGTACCTCTTATGAAGACAGATAACTCTGTCCAAGATGAGTATACTTCTTATGAAGACAGATAACTCTGTCCTAGATGATTGTACCTCTTATGAAGACAGATAACTCTGTCCTAGATGAGTGTACCTGTTATGAAGACATATAACTCTGTCCTAGATGAGTGTATCTATTATGAAGACATATAACTCTGTCCTAAATGAGTGTACCTGTTGTGAAGATATATAACTCCGTCCTAGATGAGTGTATCTATTATGAAGACATATAACTCTATCCTAGATGAGTGTACCTCTTATGAAGACATATAACTCTGTCCTAGATGAGTGTACCTCTTATGAAGACATATAACTCTGTCCTAGATGAGTGTATCTATTATGAAGACAGATAACTCTGTCCTAGAAAAGTGTACCTCTTATGAAGACAGATCACTCTGTCCTAGATGAGTGTACCTCTTATGAAGACATATAACTCTGTCCTAGATGAGTGTATCTATTATGGAGACAGATAACTCTGTCCTAGAAAATTGTACCTCTTATGAAGACAGATAACTCTGTCCTAGATGAGTGTATCTGTTATGAAGACATATAACTCTGTCCTAGATGAGTGTATCTGTTATGAAGACATATAACTCTGTCCTAGATGAGTGTACCTGTTGTGAAGATATATAACTCCGTCCTAGATGAGTGTATCTATTATGAAGACATATAACTCTATCCTAGATGAGTGTACCTCTTATGAAGACATATAACTCTGTCCTAGATGAGTGTACCTCTTATGAAGACATATAACTCTGTCCTAGATGAGTGTATCTATTATGAAGACAGATAACTCTGTCCTAGAAAATTGTACCTCTTATGAAGACAGATAACTCTGTCCTAGATGAGTGTATCTGTTATGAAGACATATAACTCTGTCCTAGATGAGTGTATCTGTTATGAAGACAGATTACTCTGTCCTAGATGAGTGTACCTCTTATGAAGACAGATAACTCTGTCATAGATGAGTGTACCTCTTATGAAGACAGATCACTGTCCTAGATGAGTGTATCTGTTATGAAGACAGATAACTCTGTCCTAGATGAGTGTACCTCTTATGAAGACAGATCACTCTGTCCTAGATGAGTGTATCTGTTATGAAGACATATAACTCTGTCCTAGATGAGTGTACCTCTTATGAAGACATATAACACTGTCCTAGATGAGTGTATCTATTATGAAGACAGATAACTCTGTCCTAGAAAATTGTACCTCTTATGAAGACAGATAACTCTGTCCTAGATGAGTGTATCTGTTATGAAGACATATAACTCTGTCCTAGATGGGTGTATCTGTTATGAAGACAGATAACTCTGTCCTAGATGAGTGTATCTGTTATGAAGACAGATAACTCTGTCCTAGATGAGTGTACCTCTTATGAAGACAGATAACTCTGTCCTAGATGAGTGTACCTCTTATGAAGACAGATCCCTCTGTCCTTCATGAGTGTATCTGTTGTGAAGACAGATCACTCTGTCCTAGATGAGTGTACCTCTTATGAAGACAGATAACTCTGTCCTAGATGAGTGTATCTATTATGAAGACAGATAACTCTGTCCTAGATGAGTGTATCTGTTATGAAGACAGATAACTCTGTCCTAGATGAGTGTATCTGTTATGAAGACAGATAACTCTGTCCTAGATGAGTATATCTGTTATGAAGACAGATAACTCTGTCCTAGATGAGTTTTTCTGTTATGAAGACAGATAACTCTGTCCTAGATGAGTGTATCTGTTATGAAGACAGATCACTCTGTCCTAGATGAACCTGTTATGAAGACAGATCACTCTGTCCTAGATGAGTGTACCTGTTATGAAGACAGATAACTCTGTCCTAGATGAGTGTACCTGTTATGAAGACAGATAACTCTGTCTTAGATGAGTGTATCTGTTATGAAGACAGATAACTCTGTCCTAGATGAGTGTATCTGTTATGAAGACAGATCACTCTGTCCTAGATGAGTGTATCTGTTATGAAGACAGATAACTCTGTCCTACATGAGTGTATCTGTTATGAAGACAGATAACTCTGTCCTAGATGAGTGTATCTGTTATGAAGACAGATAGCTCTGTCCTAGATGAGTGTATCTGTTATGAAGACTGATCACTCTGTCCTAGATGAGTGTATCTGTTATGAGGACAGATAACTCTGTCCTAGATGAGTGTATCTGTTATGAAGATTCGGTGAAGATCCTGGGAATGAGAAAGTAAAAAGAACATTTGTTGTCTATTACAGTTTCTAATGCTGACATCTAGTTTTGTTAGCTCTACTGATCAGAGATCAGCAGAGCTTATGCCGTGGTGCGGCGTCCGTCGTCCGTCTGTCCGTCTGTCCGTCTGTCCGTAAACTTTTATTTGTAGTTAGCTCTACTGATCAGAGATCAGCAGAGCTTATGCCGTGGTGCGGCGTCCGTCGTCCGTCTGTCCGTCAACTTTTATTTGTAGCGACTTCTCCTCTGAAACTACTGGATGGATATTCATGAAACTTTACAGAAATGTTGCCCATAAAGTCTAGTTGATCCTAGCAAAAATTCATGTTGATGTGAAATCCAAGATGGCCGCCAAAGCTAAAAATAGAGTTTTAAAATACAAGTTTGTAGCGACTTCTTCTTGAAAACTATAAGTGATATTGATATGGGACTTTTTCTAAAATGATCAGCATGACATGATGTTGATCCTAGTCAAAAATCGTTTTGATTCAACGTTAAACATGGCTGCCAGCGGCCATCTTTGTTTACATAGAGTTATATAGTAAAAACTTGTAGCGATTACTTCTCTGAAACTACTTGGCGGATTGTCATGAAACTTTACAGGAATGTTGCTCTTGATGTATAATTGATCCTAGAAAAATTTCAGGTAGGCCGGAAATTCAAGATGGCCGTCACAGCTAAAAATAGATTATTAAAAAATAAGTTTGTAGCGACTACTTCTTGAAAACTATAAGTGATATTGATATGGGACTTTTTCTAAAATGATCAGCATTACATGATGTTGATCCTAGTCAAAAATCGTTTTGATTCAACGTTAAACATGGCTGCCAGCGGCCATCTTTGTTTACATAGAGTTATATAGTAAAAACTTGTAGCGACTACTCCTCTGAAACTACATGACGGATGTTCATGAAACTTCACAGGAATGTTGCTCTTGATGTCTAGTTGATCCTAGAAAAATTTCAGGTCGGCCGGAAATTCAAGATGGCCGCCACAGCTAAAAATAGATTTAAAATAAATAAGTTTGTAGCGACTACTTCTTCAAAACAATAAGAGATATTGATATGGGACTTTTTCTAAAATGATCAGTATGATCATTTTTGTTTACATGGAGTTATATAATGAAAACTTGTAGTGACTACTTCTCTGAAACTACTTGAAGGATTTTCATGAAACTTCACAGGAATGTTGCTCTTAATGTCTTATTGATCTAAGCAAAAGTTCAGGTCAGCCGGAAATTCAAGATGGCCGCCACGGTTAAAAATAGATTTTCAAAAAACAAGTCTGTAGCGACTACTTCCTGAAATCAAAATCAATCAGTAGAGCTTCAAGGTCATTGACCTCTTGTTTTATTCCAGTTTGTGTCCAAAATGAGTGCAGCAAAGATGGTAGCTGATTCTACGCAGTCCGATCTGCCCGAGAAGTCTTCAACAAGAAAGCGAAAGAAGGTGGTACAGAAACGGAAAGTGAAGAAGAGGAAGGACAGTGACAAAAGGGTAAGATTGGGGCAGCAAAGGATTGGGAAGATGTTCTGTCAGATCAAAATCTTAATGGTGTGACATGCACCTGAGACAATTTGTTTGTATGGTGTTTTACATTAGTTTTAACACATGTAAGGTCATATATGATGGTCGATTTTTTTTGCGGTGGAGGCGGACCACCCACTTTTCCTGGGTACTGCACACTTCCCGCCATCCGTAAGACTCCCTCACAAGTTGAGCTCCCAGTGGGATTCGAACCCGCAGGAGTGGGAGGCGAGAAGGTTTACAATGCAACATCGTTAACCCCTCGGCCACCTGAGACAATCAAGGTACCTGAGACAATCAAGAGTGAAGGTATGAAATAGCACTGAGAAGGTATTATATGTGTGATGGGATCAGTATTCAATATTAAAATGTCTTTGATGGGATCAATATTCAATATGTAACATGTCTCGGATGGGAATATTCAATATATTACATGTCTTGGATGGGATCAATATTCAATATACACTTCTCAAAACTGCTAACTACACCGCTCACGTTTTGGGTTATATATATCGATGGGTTGAATGTTTTTCAATAAAATAAAAATTTGTCTCATATAGTGCAGATTTGTGTTATTTGTTTATTTAATTACAAACAACTATGAAATAATGATATTAACAAAATTATTCATATTTTAAATCGGTGTAGTTGGCTGTTTTGAAAAGTGTATAAAACGTGAGCGGTGTAGTTAGCAGTTTTGAGAAGTGTATTACATGTCTCAGATAGAATCAATATTCAATATATTACATGTCTCAGATAGATCAATATCCAATATATAACACGTCTCGTATTCCCGGATGGGAATATTCAATATATTACATATCTCGGATAGGATCAATATTCAGTATATTACATGTCTCTGATGGGATCAATGTTCCATATATTGCATGTCTCGAATAGGATCAATATTCAATATTGGTGCTGCGCGGTATTACGGTGTATTGTGATACGGACCTCAAAACAATATGTACCGTGGTATGTTTTTAGCTTACTGGCTCATAACGTTTTTCTCTACACATGAGTTCTGATTATGAAAGTAAATCGTAATCTGCGTGTCAGATCTATTTTTAACTTTGTATGGTTCGTAAATACACATATTGGGATATACACCATCATAGTCAAAAATAGACGCACTTCCAATAATATCTGGTGTTCGCTTATCGTAATGTGCGCATATGTAGTACCTGTACATGCACTCAGACGATCATGGCCAACTCAAGTTAAAAACAAAAGAGCAAGATCACTTTGGGCTTCAAAAGTTTTGTCTAGATCTAGGCAGTGTTGCATTTTGTAAAATATGCAAGGTAATGGTCAAGTGCTCCGGCAGCACAACACATTTTGTAACTCATTTGCGAAGTCATTACTCGACGAATGCAGAACAGAAAGTAGACATTGTCAACATCAGAACTGCCATGCGCAATGTTTCTCATTCACAAGCACAACCAAAATTGCATCACGTTATGTCATCTGCATCGAAGTACACCAGGAAATCGGCAAAGTCTATTGAAATTATCAACGCAATTGTACAAGAAAATATATTACGATACGTATCGCGATACAGTCTCTAGTATCGCAATATATCGCGAAGTATTTTTTAGATGGGATACAAAGCACTATTCAGTATATTCCATTTCTTGGACTGGGCCAATATTCAATATATTACATGTCTTTGATGGAATCAGTATTTAATATATTACATTTCTCTGATGGAATCAGTATTTAATATATTACATGTCTCTGATGGGATCAATACTCGATATATTACATGTCTCTGATGGGATCAATGTTCCATATATTGCATGTCTCTGATGGAGTCAATATTTAATATATTACTTGTCTTGGACTGGGCCAGTATTCAATATATTACATGTCTCTGATGGAATCAGTGTTTAATATATTACATGTCTCTGATGGGATCAATATTCAATATACTGTCTCTGATGGGATGAATACTCAATATATTACATGTCTCTGATGGGATCAATATTCAATATACTGTCTCTGATGGGATGAATACTCAATATATTACATGTCTCTGATGGGATCAATATTCAGTATACTGTCTCTGATGGGATTAATACTCAATATATTACATGTCTCTGATGGAATCAGTGTTTAATATATTACATGTCTCTGATGGGATCAATATTCAATATACTGTCTCTGATGGGATTAATACTCAATATATTACATGTCTCTGATGGGATCAATATTCAATATACTGTCTCTGATGGGATTAATACTCAGTATATTACATGTCTCTGATGGGATCAATATTCAATATACTGTCTCTGATGGGATTAATACTCAGTATATTACATGTCTCTGATGGGATCAATATTCAATATACTGTCTCTGATGGGATTAATACTCAGTATATTACATGTCTCTGATGGGATCAATATTCAATATACTGTCTCTGATGGGATTAATACTCAGTATATTACAGGTCTCTGATGGGATCAATATTCAATATACTGTCTCTGATGGGATTAATACTCAATATATTACATGTCTCTGATGGGATCAATGTTCCATATATAACAGTCTATTAAATCATTTTAGAATTATTCTATATTTAGAATTGTATGACTCTTGGTTTCAAGAAAATCATTACTCATAAAGAGATACAAACAGTCGTTGATCTGTTTCTCACAGCAATTTAATAGCTCAGTCAGTTCTCAGAACACACTGAGTTTCATCATAATGGCATGACGTGATGTGACAATACCAGGATGTGATGTCATATTACCAGAAAGTGATGTCATGATAGAAACAACCAAATGAAAATATGAATCAAGCATTCTGATTGGTTCATTGATAAAAATTGGACCAGTTAATTTAAAACTCATTACATTCTCAGAACTCATTGAGTAATGAGGTTCTTGGAATCCAGAAAACCAAAATTCTAATAATAAAATAATTCTAAAATGATTTAATAGACTGTTTTATCACATACTTCCCTATAAATACGTTGTTTTTGAATATACGATACGACATAGACTTAGCTAGTCATATTAATTAGGTAAATAAAGCTTTATCACACGCATGAAATAAAGGGTTAAAAAATGTCATATCACGGAAATAACCCAATGTTCTTTATGACTCATTCAGCGGAGTGATACGGAAATTACCGATTAGTTACGACTTTATGCGATGTGTCACGCGGTTTTGTCATCTGCATTCCATCCTGTTTTCGAGCCAGATTATTGGCGATACATCTACATCTACATGTGTATGTTGACCTGTCATTTGTGACCATAATCCTTCGGAAATGACTTGACTAGTAATGCTAAGAAGATGAAATAAAAAAGATGATAGATAGATAGAGGTAAAATAAAGAAATAAGTATGGCAAATTTATAATAAACTCAATGATATAGAACATCAGTGGATGAAATAATCACTTGTGACCATTCATTTTCTGAATTAGACAATTTCAAATTCAATGGCATTCATTTTAAATCAAATTTTGAAAGCAAAAATGTCGTGTAGATCTCCACAAGTTTACGCGACAGACGTGCATGAACACATCAAAATGGGATTACATCTATTACTAATAGTATTGTTTTCTCCCTGGAAAACAGCGTAGAAAGTTAGTTGAAGTTGACAGTTCAACAAAGTCATTGCCGAAGTATATGATAAATGGAATAAAAAATGGATATTTTCATATCACACCATATATCAAGCCCTCGACCCCTATCAGCCCTCGAGCTAAAGCTGGGCCAATATTCAATATATTACATGTCTCTGATGGAATCTATATTTAATATATTACATGTGATGGAATCAGTATTTAATATATTATATGTCTCCGATGGAATCAGTATTCAGTATATTCCATGGCTCAGATGGGATCAACATTCAATATATTACATGTCTCAGATGGAATCTTGCATGTCTCGAATAGTATCAATATTCAATATATTCCATGTCTAATGGACTGGGCCAATATTCAATATATTACATGTCTCAGATGGAATCTTACATGTCTCGAATAGGATCAATATTCAATATATTCCATGTCTAATGGACTGGGCCAATATTCAATATATTACATGTCACTTATGGAATCAATATATATAATACATTACATGTCTCTGATATTTAATATATTATATGTCTCCGATGGAATCAATATTTAATATATTACATCTCTCTGATGGGATCAGTATTTAATATATTACATATCTCTGATGGAATCAATATTTAATATATTACATGTCTGATGTAATCAATATTTGATATATTACATGTCTCTGATGGAATCAATATTTAATATATTACATGTCTCTGATGGAATCAATATTTAATATATTACATGTCTCTGATGGGATCAATATTTAATATATTACATGTCTCTGATGGAATCAGTATTTAATATATTACATGCCTCTGATGGGATCAATATTCATTATATTACATGACTCTGATGGGATTAATATTTAATATATTACATGTCTTTGATGGAATCAATGTCTCCAATGGGATCAATATTTAATATATTACATGTCTCTGGTGGAATCAATATTGAATCTATAACATGTCTCTGATGGGATCAATATTTAATATATTATATGTCTCCGATGGAATCAATATTCAGTATATTCCATGGCTCAGATGGGATCAGTATTCAATATATTACATGTCTCAGATGGGATCAATATTCAATATATAACATGTCTCAGATGGGATCAATGTTCCATATATTACATGTCTCTGATGGGATTTGGCATGTCTCGAATAGGATCAATATTCAATATATTCCATGCCAATATTCAATAGATTACATGTCACTGATGGAATCAATATTTAATATATTACATCTCTCTGATGGGATCAATATTTAATATATTCCATGTCTCTGATGGAATCTGCATTCAGTATATTATTATACCCTCGCTAAACGAAGTTTAGTGGGTTACAATACTGGTTTCAATCTGTCTGTCCATCCATTCGTCTGTCTGTAGACGCAACTTTGTCAGCTCCATAACTCCTCTCCCCCTGAAGCAAATATCATGAAACTTTATAGGTGAACTGCCTGTGGCGAGAGATTGACCCTTATTGCTTTTGAGGTCAGTAGGTTAAAGGTCAAGGTCACCAGCAGCCAATAATCAAACCTTGTCCTCTCCATAACTCCTGTCCCCTTGAAGCAAATCTCATGAATTTTTATTGGTGAACTGCCTGGGGTAAGAGGACGATCTCTATTGATTTTGAGGTTAGTAGGTCAAAGGTCAAGGTCACCAGGACCCAATAATGAAAAAGCTTGTCTGCTCCATAACTCCTCTTCCACTGAAGCAAATCTCATGAAACTTCATAGGTGAACTACCTGCGGTGAGAGGACAACCACTAATGATTTTGAGGTCAGTAGGACAAAGGTCAAGATCACCAGCATCTGATAATGAAAACCTTGTCCGCTCCATAACTCCTCTTCCACTGAAGCAAATCTCATGAAACTTCATAGGTAAACTTCCTGTGGTGAGAGGACGACCCCTATTGATTTTGAGGTCATTAGGTCAAAGGTCAAGGTCTCCGGCACCCGATAATGAGAAACCTTTTTTGCTCCATAACTCCTCTCCCCTTGAAGCAAATCTCATGAAACTTCATAGGTGAACTGCCTGGGGTAAGAGGAAAACTCCTATTGATTTTGAGGTCAGTAGGTCAAAGGTCAAGGTCACAGGGACCGATAATGAAAAGCATTCTTCGCTCCATAATTCCTCTCCCCATGAAGCAAATCTCATGAAACTTAATAGGTGGACTGCCTGTGATGAAAAGAAGGCCCCTATTGGTTTTGAGGTCAGTAGGTGTCAAGGCCACCATTGCCTGATCATGAAAATCCCATTCCACTCAATCTTTACTCAAATGGTAGGGTGGGGAATGGGGTGGGGACTGGTAGCGAGGGTATAATTGTCGCCCTTAAAAGGCGACAGCTCTAGTATGTCTTGGATGGCTTCAGTATTCAATATATTACATGTCTCTCATGGAATCAGTATGCAATATATTACATGGTTTGGATGGGATCAATATTCAATGTATTACATATCTTGGACTGGGATCAATATTCAATATATACTCCTCAAAATAAGTTAAGGACCATCCCTTCTTAATAAGATTAAAATTTGCATCATCACACAAGTTTAAATACACATTGCATTCCAAAAAGAAAAACTGTTTCATGTTTCTATATTCTTTAGAGATCACTCACATGCCAAATTATCCGAACCAATCAGATTGCAGATTGTGGCATTTATGTTATATACAATTCAATACCGCAACAAACCAACTGCGCCTCTGGCACAGTCGGTTAGAGCGTTATCTATTATGTGTCTACTGAACCGAAGGTTCAGGGTTCGAACCTTATATAAGTAAGGCTACATTTTTTTAACCATGCAATGTTAAGATATTTCAAAAAATATTATACGAAACTACTACAGAATAAATCTGATTGGTTCCAACAATTTGGCATTTGAGTACTCTGTTAGGAACATTTTACACAAAAAAAATAATTTGAAAAATCAGATTTTGAAATTTAATAAAATGCTTTATTTCTCAGCCAAAAATGTTATTTCGTATTATTTTCATGACTATTGATTCCTTAACAAACATCTGTAAGCATTTTCTTTAGAATAACTCTACAGATAAACGTGCAGTGCAAAATATGCAACTAGGTCTTGAAAATTTAAATCATTTTGGATGGGATAAAAAAATCAGTGTTTTTAAAAACTGTCAAAGGTTATAGTCAATTTTGGGGGAAATAAAAATTTCGCGTCCATAGTTCCATTGGAAGTGATTAAACGTAAGGAATAAATTAACAAAAACATATTAAAACTTTTAGTATTGTTGTTTTGGGGTTGTTTTGGGGCAAATTAATGATTTTTAAAAATTATCAAAAATCTCGGACTCTTTTTTTAATTAACAGAACAATGTATATCAACATTTTGTTCTTTCATCTAATGCAGAAGACCTGACAATACCAATATGTAGTATTTTACATGTCTCTGATGGGATCAGTATTTAATACATTACATGTCTTGGATGGAATCAATATGTAGTATATTACATGTCTCTGATTGGATCAGTATTTAATACATTACATGTCATGGATGGGATCAGTATGTAGTATATTACATGTCTCTGATGGGATCAGTATTTAATACATTACATGTCTTGAATGGGGTCAGTATGTAGTATATTACATGTCTATGATGGGATCAGTATTTAATATATTACATGTCTTGGATGGGGTCAATATGTAATATATTACATGTCTCTGATGGGATCAGTATTTAATATATTACATGTCTTGGATGGAGTCAATATGTAGTATATTACATGTCTCTGATGGGATCAGTATTTAATATTACATGTCTTGGATGGGATCAGTATGTAGTATATTACATGTCTCTGATGGGATAAGTATTTAATATATTACATATCTTTGATGGGATCAGTATTTAATATATTACATGTCTTTGATAGGATCAGTATGTAGTATATTACATGTCTCTGATGGAATCAGTATTTAATATATTACATGTCTTGGATGGGATCAATATTCAGTATATATACTGAACCAAGCAGCTAAAGCACCAGTAGACAATACCTTGAATATCTCAATAAATCAAAACAAACTTTTATTCTTAACGAGACAAATATCTTGTCAATAACGACTGTAAATTTAAAAAAATCATTCAAGTCATCAGTCTGCATATAATTTCATACATTTATTAAAGGTATTGTCTACTGGTGCGTTAGCTGTTTGGTTCAGTATATATATATATTTCACTATCTAGGATGGGTTCAATATTCAATATTTTCGAACTAATTATAAGTGACTGCTATTTTGAGCTGACTGTGTTGTGCAGTGCAGATATCGATGATACATGCACCTGTAGTTACATTACTGCACCTCTGGTGAAGGTTCACCAGTGCTTCACCGGTGCTGGAGGGAATTACAAGAAAGAAAGAAGCAACTGTCACTTCCAATTTGTGGAAGCTCCCACTGAAAATTGGAAGCAAGTTGAGATGAAGAGATAGGTCAGTTCCCAATATTGTTTGCTGATTGAAATGCAGATTCGTCATGGAATTTTCTTTTTTTTTCCTTCATCTAATAAAGTGTTCAGCTTTGATTGAATCAGAAAGTGAAAGTTACTCTGAGTGAGGTACCGGTGGGAGTGAGGTATCACTGGGAATGAGGTACCAGTGAACAGTGAACCGTTAAGTTTTCACCTGTTCCTCACTGATCAAGCATGTTCATATCTGCTTCAGGTGTTTGCAGGTAAATTATATGAATGTTATTGATTAGTTGAAAATGTGTCGAACCTGATCCAAAAGATTGCCTCTTCTGTCAAGTGGTAATAGGTCCTGTTCTTTAACAGTGCAGGGTCATTAGGTACAGGCAGACCACTGGCATATTATTTCAAAAAAGAAAAAATACGATACCCATCCTAGTATCTATATATATCACATGGTGCGGATCTTTGTTGACACCAAGTAATATTTTCTACTGATGTTTACTTCTGGTTGTACTCAAAGAAGTGACCCGACTGGACAATTTTCGGTTTCTGATTACGTATGTTTTGGCCGTTAAAATATCATCCAATCAGATCACTTCTTTGAGTACAACCAGAAGTAAACATCAGTAGGAAATATTGTAATGGTAAGAATCGGTGATTTTACTCAAATTTCTCCTCACAGAGTGCGTTTTCGTACAAACTGTGAATTTAATATGATAAATGGGAATCAGACCTAACGAACAGTGTAAAGGATTTGAATCACCTCGGTAATTTTACAAAGATACAGACTTCAAAATAAGGTTGGTCAACTTGGTGTCAACAAAGATCACACCATGTGCTATATATACTGAACTAAACAGCTAACGCACCAGTAGACAATACCTTTAATGTATGAACTTATTATATGCAGAGCTTATGGGATGCCGAGTAGTCCGTTGTCCATCGTCCGTCCGTCTGTCCGTCGTCCGTCCGTCATTAACTTTTGTCTCGTCTTCATTTTTCATCTGATCTTTACCAACCTTTACCAGCTTGTTAATGTCAACTAAAGCTCGGACAGGTTTGAAAACCAGCCAAATCTGACCAGTAACAGCGGAGTTATGGTCCTTGATTTAGTTAAAAATGCTATATTTTGCCTTGTTAAAGGGACACACGGCAATCTTGATTTTTAGCTCTACTGATCAGAGATCAGCAGAGCTTATGCCGTGGTGCGGCGTCCGTCGTCCGTCCGTCCGTCTGTCCGTCTGTCCGTCTGTCCGTAAACTTTTATTTGTAGCGACTTCACAGCTGAAACTACTGGATGGATATTCATGAAACTTTACAGAAATGTTGCCCATAAAGTCTAGTTGATCCTAGCAAAAATTCATGTTGATGTGAAATCCAAGATGGCCACCAAAGCTAAAAATAGAGTTTTAAAATACAAGTTTGTAGCGACTTCTTCTTGAAAACTATAAGTGATATTGATATGGGACTTTTTCTAAAATGATCAGCATGACATGATGTTGATCCTAGTCAAAAATCGTTTTGATTCAACGTTAAACATGGCTGCCAGCGGCCATCTTTGTTTACATAGAGTTATATAGTAAAAACTTGTAGCGACTACTTCTCTGAAACTACTTGGCGGATTGTCATGAAACTTTACAGGAATGTTGCTCTTGATGTCTAATTGATCCTAGAAAAATTCAGGTCGGCCGGAAATTCAAGATGGCCGTCACAGCTAAAAATAGATTTTTAGCTCTACTGATCAGAGATCAGCAGAGCTTATGCCGTGGTGCGGCGTCCGTCGTCCGTCCGTCCGTCTGTCCGTCTGTCCGTCTGTCTGTCCGTAAACTTTTATTTGTAGCGACTTCACAGCTGAAACTACTGGATGGATATTCATGAAACTTTACAGAAATGTTGCCCATAAAGTCTAGTTGATCCTAGCAAAAATTCATGGTGATGTGAAATCCAAGATGGCCGCCAAAGCTAAAAATAGAGTTTTAAAATACAAGTTTGTAGCGACTTCTTCTTGAAAACTATAAGTGATATTGATATGGGACTTTTTCTAAAATGATCAGCAGGACATGATGTTGATCCTAGTCAAAAATCGTTTTGATTCAACGTTAAACATGGCTGCCAGCGGCCATCTTTGTTTACATAGAGTTATATAGTAAAAACTTGTAGCGACTACTTCTCTGAAACTACTTGGCGGATTGTCATGAAACTTTACAGGAATGTTGCTCTTGATGTCTAATTGATCCTAGAAAAATTTCAGGTCGGCCGGAAATTCAAGATGGCCGTCACAGCTAAAAATAGATTTTTAAAAAATAAGTTTGTAGCGACTACTTCTTGAAAACTATAAGTGATATTGATATGGGACTTTTTCTAAAATGATCAGCATTACATGATGTTGATCCTAGTCAAAAATTGTTTTGATTCAACGTTAAACATGGCTGCCAGCGGCCATCTTTGTTTACATAGAGTTATATAGTAAAAACTTGTAGCGAATACTCCTCTGAAACTACTTGGCGGATTGTCATGAAACTTTACAGGAATGTTGCTCTTGATGTCTTATTGATCCTAGAAAAATTTCAGGTCGGCCAGAAATTCAAGATGGCCGTCACAGCTAAAAATAGATTTTTAAAAAATAAGTTTGTAGCGACTACTTCTTGAAAACTATAAGTGATATTGATATGGGACTTTTTCTAAAATGATCAGCATGACATGATGTAGATCCTTTTGGAAAATTATTTTGATTCGACGTTAAACATGGCTGCCAGTGGCCATCTTTGGTTACATAGAGTTATATAGTAAAAACTTGTAGCGACTACTCCTCTGAAACTACTTGACGGATGTTCATGAAACTTCACAGGAATGTTGCTCTTGATGTCTAGTTGATCCTAGAAAAATTTCAGGTCGGCCGGAAATTCAAGATGGCCGCCACAGCTAAAAATAGATTTAAAATAAATAAGTTTGTAGCGACTACTTCTTCAAAACAATAAGAGATATTGATATGGGACTTTTTCTAAAATGATCAGTATGACATGATGTTGCATGGTCCTTGTCGAAAATCGTTTTGATTTGACCTTAAACATGGCTGCTTTGTTTACATAGAGTTATATAATGAAAACTTGTAGCGACTACTTCTTTGAAACTACCTGACGGATTTTCATGAAACTTCACAGGAATGTTGCTCTTAATGTCTTATTGATCTAAGCAAAATTTCAGGTCGGCCGGAAATTCAAGATGGCCGCCATGGTTAAAAATAGATTTTCAAAAAACAAATCTGTAGGGACTACTTCCTGAAATCAAAATCAATCAGTAGAGCTTCAAGGTCATTGACCTCTTGTTAAAAAATAAGTTTGTAGCGACTACTTCTTGAAAACTATAAGTGATATTGATATGGGACTTTTTCTAAAATGATCAGCATTACATGATGTTGATCCTAGTCAAAAATCGTTTTGATTCAACGTTAAACATGGCTGCAGCGGCCATCTTTGTTTACATAGAGTTATATAGTAAAAACTTGTAGCGACTACTCCTCTGAAACTACTTGGCGGATTGTCATGAAACTTTACAGGAATGTTGCTCTTGATGTCTAATTGATCCTATCAAAATTTCAGGTCGGCCGGAAATTCAGGATGGCCGTCACAGCTAAAAATAGATTTTTAAAAAATAAGTTTGTAGCGACTACTTCTTGAAAACTATAAGTGATATTGATATGGGACTTTTTCTAAAATGATCAGCATGACATGATGTAGATCCTTGTGGAAAATTATTTTGATTCGACGTTAAACATGGCTGCCAGTGGCCATCTTTGGTTACATAGAGTTATATAGTAAAAACTTGTAGCGACTACTCCTCTGAAACTACTTGACGGATGTTCATGAAACTTCACAGGAATGTTGCTCTTGATGTCTAGTTGATCCTAGAAAAATTTCAGGTCGGCCAGAAATTCAAGATGGCCGCCACAGCTAAAAATAGATTTAAAATAAATAAGTTTGTAGCGACTACTTCTTCAAAACAATAAGAGATATTGATATGGGACTTTTTCTAAAATGATCAGTATGACATGATGTTGGTCCTTGTCGAAAATCGTTTTGATTTGACCTTAAACATGGCTGCTTTGTTTACATAGAGTTATATAATGAAAACTTGTAGCGACTACTTCTTTGAAACTACCTGACGGATTTTCATGAAACTTCACAGGAATGTTGCTCTTAATGTCTTATTGATCTTAGCAAAATTTCAGGTCGGCCGGAAATTCAAGATGGCCGCCACGGTTAAAAATAGATTTTCAAAAAACAAGTCTGTAGCGACTACTTCCTGAAATCAAAATCAATCAGTAGAGCTTCAAGGTCATTGACCTCTTGTTTAAAAACTCACGGCGTCCCGTTAGTTTTCCTCTTAACTTGCATTTGTTCAATCATTAATATTAATTGTTAGAATAGTTCAAAGCAAATTATTTTTGCATATTTCTAACTTTTTATAATATTGCACCAGTAATATATTTAAAAAATTGGTAAAACAGTGAAGAAAGTTGAAATCTCAATTTTTTATTTAATTATATGCAAGCAGTTTTAAAGTCAAAATGACTCAGGATAAGTAAATTGAGGAGCAAATTTTAATGTTTGAATAAAACTCAAGATTGCCATGTGTCCCTTTAAGACGATAGGGCATTCATTTTTTATCTGATCTTTACTAAACTTTGCCAGATTGTTAATGTCAATGATAGCTCGGACAAGTTTGAAAACCAGCCAGATCGAACCAGTAACAGCGGAGTAATGGCCCTTGATTTGGTTAAAAATGCTATATTTTGCCTCGTTAAGACGATAGGGCCTTCATTGTTCATCCGATCTTTACCAAACTTTACCAGATTGTTAATGTCAATAAAAGCTCGGATAATTAGTTTGCCATATTAGCCAGTAGAGCGTACACAGGCCCTCTTGGGCCTCTTGTTTTTAATTTACAGGCATTATTACAAGATATTTGTCTTGTTCAGAATGAAATTTGATTTATTGATTGTTATTATTGAGATATTAAAGGTATTGTCTACTGGTGCATTAGCTGTTTGGTTCAGTATAGATAATAGGGGTGGGATGGGGTGTGGGGATTTGGAAAATAGAATTGAAATTATTATATGGTTAACTGTATTGAAATTTTGAATTATGCGACGGTATATCAGTTGTTTAATGATCGCAAATTGTCAATACAAGTTAACCCATTTCTAATGCATTTCTGTGTTTTTGGCACTTTTTCTCAAATGCTTTGCAACGTGTTTGGCACTATTTAATAGTCACAAGTTTTTGAACATTGACCAATCAGAGGATTTTTTCAAATGCGTTAGAAAAATTTATATAACCATTCATTGAATTAAAATATATATTGACGAGTTCAGTGTTTTTAGCCAGGTACCGACCATGAAAATGAAATGAATGTAATTGAACCTGCATGTAGATACAGGGCTAATTATATAACACTAATTCACTAATTGAGCATTTTACCAATTAGGCTATATAACACTGATTATTTTGTTTGCATTCCACATACAACATAGGTACAGTATTTATTTGTTTATCATGCATGTGGAATTATGGAAGAATAAAGGATGAGTGATATGTTATTACACCTGGTTGGTCATGTGAGTAAGAATACAATTGAATGCATATTAGCCAATACTTTCCATTCAAAATACAATGGTAGAGCGTTGGAACCATTATCGAAAAGTCAAGGGTTCGATATCCCCGCCATTACCATATGCATTGTTACATCCCTGAGCAAAACAGTTTTATCTGCATTTGCTTACCCAGGAAGACATCGAACGTGATTAATATAAGTTTATTGGGCTTTCGTAACAATCGATGTAAAATAAATAAGTTTAAACTAATGTAAAATGGTATTTAAAAGTAAAAATCATTCATCTTTGTGGAATATAACACATGCATAATAACAATTTGTATTTAAATTGAGAACACTGTAAAGTGGTATACCCAGGTACATTGTCAGTTTTTATTTGGGTTAGGCCTCAGTGTCGGATTTGTGTTAACGGGAATACATCAAGATTTGGGGCCTAATTTGTTTAAAAACATAAAACTAGTGTGAAATGACGAATTTAAAACGAGATAGTTCATAGATATAGATGGAACATTAACACTTTCCGACAACATAGCGCAATAATTAGAAAATATAATTTACAACAAGTCTTAAAAGTCCATAGAGAAATCACCAAGTTATGAATAACTGTCACGGCGTGGACACGCAGCAAATCGGCGATATCTACAGATGACCCTCGCTTTGCAATACATTGCGATTTATTTTTACAGCCAAGTTTAAAATAGCTATCCCTGGCATGTCACCATAGTTAGGAAATACCTTATTCGAGTTGTTTATTTTATGTCAGCGTAACTTCTTTTGGTGTTTTATGGCTCATTTAGTTTATTTTTATCAATTAAATACATAAATAATGTATTTGAACAATTCTAAAAATAATATAAATCCTAATGTATTCCTTTAAGATCAAAATTGCGTCTGTTGAAAATAAGGTATCAGTAACTATATAGACTTACATTTCTCAGTGAGTTGGTATCTCACTTATTGAATTAATTTTTGTTTTGTCAGTTCTCCCAAGAAGATATCAATACCATGTATCAGTAAATCAGGAAGGGTCAGGTCTAATTTGAGGCATCAAGATGGGATGGAAATGGTAGGAATAAATTTAGATTGTATCTGCAAGAGTATTATTAAGATTGGTGCCAAGAAACTTGGATCCATCATGATAGGGTAATTAAGAAAGGATGGTCAGTTAAAATGCTGGTCAGATTGACCACTTGGATCCATTGTGGTAGGGTAATTAACAAAGAATGGTCAGTTAAAATGCTGGTCAGATTGACCAGTAGATTTTGCCTGTTGTTTATTAAGTATACAGACAATGATGGCTATTGTCTGTCTTATGTTACCATTAAAGTTAGCTTTGTTTCATTGAACTTTTGATGAGGCCAAATAAAATTATAGATGTGGTTCTGGTTTCACGACCGACCCCATTTTTAGCGGCCAACCCTAAACATTTTAAGCCCAAATGAAATTATGTTTTCTACCTGTTCTATAACTGATAACAACATATACTGTATATTCAAATATTTTAAAACCTTATAAACTAATTCAACTAATTATTATAAATACTTAAATTAGTTTATAAGGTTTTAAAAGTATTGAGCGAAAAAAAAGAAGACAAAATATAAAATATTTTTTAGAAAATAAAATATTTTCTGTAGCATGTAACAGGAACCACACATGGCAAAGGGAAATAATCATTAAATAGGTTGGAATCCAGCTTGTGGAATGTCAAAGGGGCATCATGGTCACTATATGGGTTGGAACCCAGCTTGTGGTATGTCAAAGGGACATATTCACAACATAGGTTGGAACCCAGCTTGTGGTATTTCAAAGGGACATATTCACAACATAGGTTGGAACCCAGTTTGTGGTATGTCAAAGGGACATGATCACTACATGGGTTGAAACCCAGCTTGTGGTATGTCAAAGGGACATGATCACTACATGGGTTGGAACCCAGCTTGTGGTATGTCAAAGGACATGATCACTACATGGGTTGGAACCCAGCTTGTGGTATGTCAAAGGGACATGATCACTACCTGGGTTGGAACCCAGCTTGTGGTATGTCAAAGGGACATGATCACTACATGGGTTGGAACCCAGCTTGTGGTATGTCAAAGGGACATGATCACTACATGGGTTGGAACACAGCTTGTGGTATGTCAAAGGGACATGATCACTACATGGGTTGGAACCCAGCTTATGGTATGTCAAAGGACATGATCACTACATGGGTTGGAACCCAGCTTGTGGTATGTCAAAGGACATGATCACTACATACTACTGGTAACATGAGCTGAGTGTATGTCTACTGGTAACATGAGCTGCGTGTATGTCTACTGGTGACATGTGCTGAGTGTATGTCTACTGGTAACATGAGCTGAGTGTATGTATACTGGTAACATGAGCTGAGTGTATGTATACTGGTAACATGAGCTGAGTGTATGTATACTGGTAACATGAGCTGAGTGTATGTATACTGGTAACGTGAGCTGAGTGTATGTATACTGGTAACATGAGCTGCGTGTATGTCTACTGGTAACATGAGCTGAGTAGGGTGTAGAAATCTCTTCATTATTACTACTTCCCAGAATAGTCTGTTTCACATAAACGTAAATGATAATTGATGACAGTTTCTGTAAATCCATCTTGTACTGCTCTGTTATTGAAGTGCAAAAATAATCAATTGAAATACAATATTTTGTATTTGTCCAAGCGGTCAGCATGTGAAAAGGGTAAAAGTGAATGTCCGCTACAAGCTGCGGCCAGCATCGCCGAACTCGTTTTCCAATTGTATGTTTATTCTGAGTGAAATGCAATTAAATTTGCAATAATCAAAGATCCTATATGACTCAGATTCTGCCTGTAATTTGAAGTGGAGAAGTGCGTGCGCACGTGCTGAAAATATGAAAAACAGAAAACCATTGCATGTGCACAGAAAATGGACAGTCCCTCGAGATTTGTAATCTCTTCTACATTTGCATGTTTTACACTTTTTCGCCAACAAGGTGTCAGTAAAATGCATGTGTCCGAAATTACATGTCTTGAGGGGACGCTAAATTTTGCAACATTGACCATAAAAGATTGTGTCCAGGACAGTTTTATCATTAAAGATGTCAGAGCAATTCGCAGCAAGTCTCAAAAATATCTATTTCACCCCTGAATGGGAAATTAAGAAATTAACATGTCTTAAAAAATTGGCTTGAAATTTATCAAGGCCATGATGCAGCAATGGACAATACTTGTTAAGGTGACAAAACGCATAAATTGATGCAAATTTATCGGCGATCTGCGTAATGTTACGGGTCAGGCTCATTGTCCGGTGTCATCTGTGTGCGAAGATATTCAAATTAAGGAGACTGGTTTAAATGTAATTGCAGTTAAAAGTGCAATTCACCAGTGTCAAATCCTTGAATAAGATTTTGATGGCAGACCATTAAGGGTAGACCTGCTGTTGAGCAGACGGCAATGCAGTCAGTTTTTGATTTATGTAACATTTTCTCTGTGAGAGGGGTGAGGGGCGTGGGTGGTGGGGGGCGGGTGGGAATACACATTATATACTCGGTAAAAAACGTTTTGGACCAGGGTATATAAAGTCATATAAAAATAAAACTAGTGGACTGAATTTAAGTATCTTTTTTTAGTAACCATTGTCTACCCTACCCGGTTAATTTGGTACCAGAAACATTAAATTCCAAACACGATTTGATTTTAAAAAAATATCACGAACACACAAAGGGTCTGTAAAAAATGTTGCAAAGTCCATAAAAAGTAACACTTACGGACACATTCGAGTAACCAATAAAAAGATTATTATTTTTTGGCAAACTTTCATTGTAAATGATAATTATTGTTGATTGTTGATCTATTGTGAATTATCAACTGAGATAATAAGGGTTATGGTCGAATGTCAAGGTTCAGCAATCATTGTAAGGGTTCGAACACTGCCATGGTCCAAAACCTTTTTTACAGAGAATAGTTATAGCCATTGTTATGATTCGTTTTAATTTCATTGATTAGTTGGCACATAAAATTCCAAATTCATTCAATTTTTAGGTTATCACCAGATAAAACAAATACAGCTTTGCTTGTTATGAAATTGATGATTTCTACAGCATCTTATACGATGCAGTAAGATACATTAACTTTTAGTAACAATAAAAATACGGTATATAGAGAAAATTTGTTTGTTTGGAGTGAATATAGGATTTATTTTCATCGAGAAGTGAGAAAACTTTAGCAGGAGTGAAAATATATGAGTTTTCTAACTTCGAGATGAAAATAAATCCTATATTCACGACAAACCAACAAATATTCTATTTATTATATACTCACAAATTTGAAACTAATGCAGACAAAAACATAATGCACCAAAACAACGATGTCAATAACATCAACAGTGGCATTAAGTCATTTTTGGTATTACACGTTAAATATAACAATGAAAATATAAGGTTTTATTTTAATCATGAAATCCACTATTTCACTGTAAAGTATATAATAAACGGTTGTATTTTTAACATGCAATAAAGATTCTTTTAAATTAAATATGACTATGTGATATATAGAGGATCTTACACGAGTGCTTGCTTAATACCGTATAATCCCTTATAAATGCCCCTCCCCTGATAAACGCCCCACCTGCCCCACCTTTTTTTTTTCAGAAATATTTTTTTTAAAACACCAAAAGATGCAAGTTACTCTGTTTCATTCACAATGGAACACACAAAATCACCAGAAAACTTAAAATCCGATGCATTTATGATTGATTGACATGCGGACATTGGTTTTCTTGATAAAGAAAATCATTAAATAATGTCTAATTTAAAAGTTAAATTATGTATTTTTGGTCTCCAATAAATGCTCCCCTTTCCAAAAAATGTTACGCCGCCAGGGCGTTTATTAGGGATTATACGGTATTGAATTTTTTAAACGAGTTGGATAAAAAGTATATGATGCGAGGCTGTGTCATATCGATTTTATCCGAGTTTAATGAATTCAGTATTAAATTGTGATCACGGTTGTGAGATTACCCTAACCCCTAACCCCTAACCCATCACCTAACTCCAAAAAAGCCTCATGAGAAACATTTACTATTAAAGGCTGCCCATATATAACATTGTCGTACGATGGCGTCATATGTTTGTATGATCACTAGTGCTGGGTATCGCATCCAAAAATGTTTCGCAATACAAGAGACTGTATCACGATACGTATGGATCCATGGAATATACTGAATATTAATCCCATCAGAGACATGTAATATATTAAATACTGATTCCATCAGAGACATGTAATATATTAAATATTGGCCCAGTCCAAGAAATGGAATATACTGAATAGTGCTGGGTATCGCATCTAAAAAATGCATCGCGATATATTGCGATACAAGAGACTTTATCGCGCTACGTATCATAATATATTGTCTTGTTCAATGGCGTTGATAATTTAAATAGACTTTTCCAATTTCCTGGTGTACTTCGATGCAGATGACATAATGTGATGCAATGTTGGTTGTGCTTGTGAATGAGAATCATTACGCATGGCAGTTCCGATGCTGACAATGTCTACTTTCTGTTTTGAATTTGTATTCAACGTCGAGTAATGACTCTTCGCAAGTGAGTTACTAAACGTGTTGTTCTGCCGGAGCAATTACAAAATGCAACATTGCCTTACTATTGTAGCGCCCTTTTTAAGCCGAAAGTGATCCCAAACACATGATTTTTGCTATTATGTTTTTAACATTTCCCATTCACTTGAATCGGCTATGTTCGTCTGAGTGCATGGTACCCAGCACTATATATGCGCAAATACGAGGCATCAGCCAATGGCAGTGAAATAATACGTTACATTATTGTTGCATTAGAATTTATAATTAAAATAGCCTGTTGTTCTTCCAGAAAAAAATAAACTATCCATAAATGTAATACAAAACATCATGAAAATATCTTTGGAATGGCCGCCACTTTTTGTTTTAAAGTAAAAATTTCGGATTTAATGGGAAAAAACTACTTAGACTGGAGAATAATTAGTATTTGCTTATGTTTATACTCCAACATTCTGACGTGAATTCTGGGAATGCAAGCGTTCACAATTTGTAAAATGTAGAAAATTAGGTTTTTAATGTTGTCGTCTGTTTTGACCTTGAGCAGTAATTTGTCACATTTGTTTACCAATCTTCGTATCCACAACCTCTGTATATAAAAATTACATTCGCTTGATACTTTCTGATGAAGGAAGCATCTGAGTTTGAATAAACTTCCCTTTCCGAGTAGGCGGAGCTAACTGGTTCAATATACCTTAATAGAAAATGGTTATTTTTTGGTCTGAAAATATGTTATTGTTGGTATGTTAACAACGGGAAAATAATGTAAATAATGTTTACGCTGTTTTGAATGCCGGTAGTGAATGGCAAACTCCATGAATTTACCATAAAGCATGTTAGCTTAGCGTTTCATGGAAATCTCGCTAGAGGCAGAGGGGTAGGACCCCCCCCCCCCCCCCCCCCTTCATGTTCATTTTGTTATTTTTTTATCATGCTCATTCAAGGTTTTCTTCATGACACCGCATATGCAAATGGAGTGTCTACAATAGAATTTGCAACAACTCTGCAGTTCTGCAGGTTAGAAGGTTCTAGGCCCATTCTCCATATTTTATCTAGATGTACATGGAGGGTGGGCCTGGCATGTTTGTCCCTGTTTGGTGCCATATAACTTTTCTTGTGTTGGTGCGCCGTAAGAACCCAATTCAATTCATTTCGCTCGCTACTGGCATTAAAAACTACAAAAATACAAAAAAATTGCAAATCATTTATCCCAGTGAACGCTGTTATCTGATTGGTTAATTAATTTCATCAATAACAAAAAGAGGTATACCAAATTGAACTTTAACAATTTTTGTCAGTGGAAAATATTACCATTTTGTTAATGTTACATTCATGTAATTAGTGATACTTTCTTGCTCCTGAATGATATTAAAGATCCCAGTGATAGGTGTTCAAACAAACAATTTAGCCGGAAGCCTTTATAATGTTTTTAAAAATGTGCACGTGCGTAAATACAGCAGAATTGCTCCAAATCTAGACTCATTCATCTGACGTTAGAGGATTGGCATACAACGTGAGACCAGAGTTGTTGATTTTCAAATAAATTGTTAATTATAAATAGATGTCTAACATATTCATTATTGAGGTTTAAATGAGAAAACAGAGGTCGAAATTAGCACTAGTCCGGTAGGCCGAGGCTAGTAAAAATGCTGCCGGGCTACCAAATGTTTGTCTGGTTTAAGTCCGATGCTCTAGTAACAAAAATTGTTCAAATAAGAATTAAATTATAAATTGATACATTGTGTAGTGACAGCATTTTTCTAACCTTACCTTTTGAAAACCTGATTTCCTTAGTTTCACTAAATGCCTATAGAGCATTATTAACAATTGCCTCAGTACTCAAAATGAGCGTTTTCCGTAAAAAATATTAGCAATGTCTTGATCAAGATGCTTTTATGTGCTTGGATAACCTTGCATACATAAGAAATGCGGAGATACCTTGAACATGCATTTAAAACTCATGAAAAGAAACCGAAACTTGAATTAAAATAGTCTTTTCTGTTGATTATTATATTGGGCTTGTAAATTTTCAGCAGGCCTAGTGATTTTAGACCGGTGGTCTAGTAAACTAAAATTGTTAATTTCTAGCCCTGGAAAACACAAAAGGCCTCGCCTCACATTGATGTCTTCACAATGAATCTTCTCATAAGTTTTAAAGCTGTATGACAGCTCAGTTTGAAGTAAGGCATTCTTTGTGTATTGCTAGGCTTTTGGGTTGACTGTGTTCTGAGAACGCCACTTTTCTGACTTCAATACCTGCTTTTACTGTCATATTTGACGGTAGTGTATTTAACATTTATCACATAACTTGCAGTGTGGGAGTGTAATAAATCATGATATATTTGCCATGTTACACTAGTGTAATAAATATGCAAATGAAGACTGAATCATCATTTGGTCTTTTCGATTCAGCTTGTGCATCAGAAGTACCTCGTCGATTTCCAAATACCAGATGATGAAACTCGAAGAGGTAGTTCCGTTGTTAGGTGTCGTACGGAGAAGGCGGAGTCACAGCCTCTCATCACTTAACTTTTTCCAACTCATTAAATAAATTCAATATTAAACAGGCACTCGTGCAAGATCTTCTACACGCTATAATGGACTATAATTCGAAAGACAAAATAAGGGTTTCTTTTCCAGGAAACATACAATTTACGAAGTCCAGTCTGTCCGTCAATGCTTCTTCAGTAGGTCATATTTTCAGACTTCACAAATTATACTTCTTACTTATAAAATTACCTACAACCATCTAAGAAGACAAAATGTACTTAAGTATTTAGAAGATAATGGAATTTTGTCGAGTAGGTACTAAGTAGGTTTCCGGTATTACAGGTTAGAAGACTGAAAATATATATTGGCATTTAGGCCGTCACAAACTTCAATTTAAGCTAACAACGTGCTGCTGTGAAAAAGATGCCACATAATTGGTTAATTAGATTTCTAATTAAAAACATAAAACCTGTTTACCAGAGGCTCTCTCGGAACCTATATGTGTCCTTTTAAAACTTGAATCTTATGATCTGTAGTCTGTAAGATGTTCGAATTAATTAACATAATTCGATCTCTCGATTAATTAACATTGTCTGTATGGGGAATAAGGCTTCACTATCTTGTCTTCAGCTTAAACAGTAAACAAAGGCAGCGAATAGAAACAGAATAGCAAGATGCTAGATAATTCAGATTCCATGAAATAAAAATTCATTTATTGTCGTTAAGACAGATAAGGAGTGCGGGTTTTACATAAAAGACGTGAACAAATGTTTTTTATTTTAAATACAGATAGGAATTAAAACCTCCTGGTCAACTTTTCCGCTAAAGGACAAGATCCTCGCACAATTGCGATTGTTTATTGTTGAGCGACAGTCTGCCGTGAGTCGTAACCTACCATTATTACGTCTTAAATTCAAACCTTTGTTACGATTAAATTTCACTAAATAGCAATTATGCCAACTTAAGTTTCGACCAGAATGGCCCAGAATGCCCCCATCTCATTTGCATAACAGTTAGGTCAGCGGCAATTTGCATGAGGTCCTGATCTTTCATCATTTTGATTCTTTTCTCATTTTGAATGCATCATTTTGGACAATGCACACAAATCGTAACTTGATGAAATCAGATGTCGTATGATTGTCCAAATGTAATAGGATGTCTTCTGCCAGATAGACTAATTTGCATACAGATTTGTTTTGGGAGTTTTATCTTATAATTAATTTTAACAAGAAAAATGGCCAGTCATTTTCTTTTATGTTTCCATTGTGCTAACATTTTTGAGAGGTTAGTTTTTCTTGTGATTCAAATATACATTAATATTATAAAAGATACAGACATTAAGTAAATAAAAAACACATTTTCCATCAGATTCAATCATTGCTATTTTCTGGAGAAAGGCCAGTCTTTCTTATATGTTTGCATTGTGTTAGCTTTTTTGGGAGTTTTTTTTCTCTTGTGATTCATATAAACTTTAATATTATAAAAGATACAGGCCAAGTAAATAAAAACAAACCCTTTCCATCAGATTTTAATCAATTCTGTTTTCTGATAATTAATTTTAAGACATTTTTAGCTCGACTATTCGAAGAATAAGAGAGCTTATGTAATCACCCCGGGGTCGGCGTCGGCGTCGGCGTCGGCGTCCCACATTCAGGTTTGCGTGTAAGCTGTGTTTACAAGTCTATATCTCTTACATTTCTTATCCTAGCACAACCAAATTTGGCCATGGGCTTCCTTATAGCATTATCTTAAGGACTGCATAAGCAATTTTGGTTCCTGTAACCCATGGGCTCCCATGGAACCCAAATTATGATAGCCCATAAAATGTGTCCCATTTCACATCAAATTTTGCGTGTAAGCTGTGTTTACAAGTCTATATCTCTTACAATTCTTACCCTAGCACAACCAAATTTGGCCATTAGCTTCCTTATAGCATTATCTTAAGGGCTGCTTAAGTAATTGTGGTTCCTGTAACCCCTGGGCTCTCATGGAACCCAAATTCTGATAGCCCTTAAAATGTGTCTGTTTCACATCAAATTTTGTGTGTAAGCTGTGTTTACAGGTATATATCTCTTACATTTCTTGTCCTAGCTGAACTAAATTTTGGAATTGCTTTCCTTATAGTATGTTGTAAAGGGTTGGATAAGTAATTTTGTCTTTTGCAAATTCTGGGCTCCCATGGAACCCAAATTGTGATGGCCCATAAAATGTGCAATAAAGGCAGATCTAGGTATATATCTATAATTTTGGTTTGGGATTTGTTATAGCATTATGCATCTTATTACTTCACCCATATTGGGGCATGGGCTCCCTCCTCTCCCCCCCCCCCCCCCCCCCCCTCCCCCTCTACCCCGCCCCCACTTTTATTTTTTTTATTTTACATATTTCTGTGTTGCTTTTGTCAATTCCTACACATATATGTTGCAACCCCCCCACAAACCCCCCACCCCCACGCCTCTTACCCCATCACACCACCCACCACGCCCCACACTTGATTTTTTTTTTTTTTTTTTTTTACATATTTCTGTGTTGCTTTTGTCAATTCTTACACATATATGTTGCAACCCTCCCAGCCCCCTCCCCCACCCTGCCTCTCACCCCATCAACACACCCACCATGCCCCACACTTGGAATTTTTTATTTTTTATATATTTCTGTGTTGTTTTACTCAATTCTTACACATATATGTTGCAACCCTCCCTGCACCCACCATCCCACCCCCACGCCTCTCACCCCATCACTTCCCCACCCCCATCCCGCCCCAGACTTGAAACTTTTTTTTTTTTTTTTTTTTTTTACATATTTCTGTGTTGCTTTTGTCAGTTCATATACATGTATGTTGCAACCCCCCCCCCCCCCCCCCCCCCCCCCCCATCACCCCACCCACCATGCCCCACAATTGATTTTTTTTTTACACATTTCTTTGTTGTTTTAGTCAACATAAACCTCCACAAACCCCCAACTGATTTCCGCCTCTCACCCCATCCCCCCCACCCCCCCCCCCCCCCCCCACCCCCACCCCGCCCCAGACTTGAAACTTTTTTCTTTTTTTTTACATATTTATTTTGTTTTAGTCAATTTTTACACATATATGTTGCCCCATCCACCACCACCCCCCCCCCCCCCCCCCCCACAACCCACTCCTGGCTCTCACCCCTACCCCCCCCACCCCCCACCCCCCACTTGAAACTTTTTTTTTTTTTTTTTTTTTACATATTTCTGTGTTGCTTTTATCAATTGTGACAAATATATGTTTTAACCCCCACCCTCACCCCATCCCCCCATCCCGCCCCACACTTGGAACTTTTTTTTTACATATTTCTTTGTTGTTTTAGCAATTCTTACACATATGTTCCCCCCCCCCTCCCCCCCCAACTACCCCCGCCACTCCCCCCTCCCCCCTACACCACACTAGAACTTTTTTTTCTTTCTATTTTTTACATATTTCTTTGTTGTTTTAGTCAATTCTTACACATATATGTTGCCCCCTCCCCCTGCCCCCAACCCACTCCCGCCTCTCCCCCCGCTCTCCCCCAGCTCGCCGCCACACCCCACCCCCACTTGAAACTATTTTTTTTTTTATACATATTTCTGTGTTACTTTTGTCAATTCTTACACATATATGTTGCCCCCTCCCCCCCCCCAACCCCAACTTCCCCCGCCTCTCACCCCTCCCCCCCCCCCCCCCCATATATGTTGCACCCTCTCCCCACCGCCCCCAACTCACTCCCGCCTATCCCCTCACCCCCTGCCTCACACCCCACCCCACTTGAATTATTATTATTTTTTTTTTACATATTTCTTTGTTGCTTTAGTCAATTCTTACACTTGTGTTGCCCTCCCCACCCCACACCTCTACCCCATCCCACTCAAACTCGATTTTAAAAAATAAAAAATTCTTCATATTTTTGTGTTGTTTTGGTGAATTATTACATAGCTTCTTACACATATATGTTGCTCTCACCACCCCAACTCCCCCCAACATCCACCCCCGCCTCTCTCCCACCCCCACCCCGCACCCCACTCAAAACTCAATATTTTTTTTACATATTTCTGTGCAGTTTTGGTCAATTCTTACACATAGTTATGTTGTGCTCCCAACCCCACCCCACCCCACCCCACATTGTTGTAGCCTTGTTTTCTGATGGTATATACTAGCTATAAATTTATTATTCTCCGAAAAATCGAATAGTCGAGCTGCGCTGTTCTCCGACAGCTCTTGTTATAATTTATAGCATTTTTTTAATCACCTGCATGATATGTTATTTCCTCGCCATATAGTAATAAACATTATAATACTTACGCAGTGTTTTTTTTAGCTGTTTTAGAGGCATTATTCGGTCATATTCTCAATATCAAAATATTTTTCCTAATTATGTGAAAAAAAATCCCAATTGAAAGAAAAAAAAAGTAGCAAAAGTGTGCCAATTTTTGAGTATGAAATGCTCCTAACCTTGGTGTACTATAAACAGTATTAAAGTTACAGTTATGAAATGAATGTTTATTGTTTTTTTCCCCCACTTTTAAGAAAAATCGAGCTAAAATTCCCAGTTGTGACGGTATGGATTATGTTCCCAAAATATAGGGGAAAAACACTGCTATGTCTGAGACACAGAATTGCCAGACTCGTCAATTTTGAATAGTGTATGGAAGTGAAAACGAAGAAAGAAAAGCGGAAACATACTTTTGTCCCCGCCGAGCAGTGACGGGTTAAAGTATTGTGAATCCTGTGACGATAGACCACATTTCATATACATTTATCAGTGGCCGAGTGGTTAGAGTCTCTGACTACCCAAGTGCCCGTCCATGCCTAAAAATTGCCTGGAGGTTCAACTTGGGCCTTCCTCCATGAATGGAAGCTGGAAAAGTCGCAAGATGACCTCAGCTGTTGGTGCGACTATAAAATACAATTCAAGTCTATTCCTATACATTCGTGTTATTTGTGTCAATCATGTAGACTGTCATATTGTCCCCTTTACTTTGCTTTGAGCTAATCATTCAATATTCTGCCATACTGAACGTTGACATGCATCCATGATTGAATACAGATAAGGAGCTACTTTCAACTGTAAAGAAACAGAAACATGCCTGGTGCCATGAAATCGACATGGTTTTTACAAGATATTGTGAAAGAAATTGACTCAATCATGGCATTGAATTGAATTGTATTTTATAGTCGCACCAACAGCTAAGGTCATATGGCGACTTTTCTAACTTCCATCGGTGGAGGAAGACACCAGGTGCCCCTCCGGGCAAGATTAGTGCATAGGCTGGCACCTGGGTAGAACCACCGACGTTCTGCAAGCAAGCTGGGTAGCTTCTTCACATAAAGATTCCATAAAGGATCGAACCCACAGTGGTGAGGGGCAAGTGATTTCAAGTCAGAGGCTCTAACCACTCGGCCACGGACGCCCCTGACACATGAAATTGTTGACAGAAGTCAACGTATGTGTTTATCATTTTGTGCCAAATAATCATTTTGCACCAAATAATCATACGCATAAAATGGAAGTGAAAGACAAAATACAAATGCCATCTAATGATAGAGAAATAACACAATTACAGTGAAAAATAATAATCAAACAATTTGTATTGATCGAAAACATATGAAAGTATACAATAAAAAGGTAATTGAATTTATGTGGCAAATGTTTTACTTTGAACTACTTGTTTTGGTGCAGGATGTCTCGCAAGCTTGTAGTCCTTTGCCAAAACAACTCAAATTTTGTCATGCAAACTCAATGTAACATGGGTATGATACAATATAACAGTGTATTAAAACAGTATGATATGATATAACAGTGTATAACATGGGTGTGAGACTATACAACAGTGTATAACATGGGTATGATAATATACAACAGTGTATAACATGGGTATGATAATATACAACAGTGTATAGCATGGGTATGATACAATATAACAGTGTATTACAACAGTATGATATTATATAACAGTGTATATCATGGGTGTGAGACTATATAACAGTGTATAACATGGGTGTGATACTATATAACAGTGTATAACATGGGTGTGAGACTATATAACAGTGTATAACATGGGTATGATAATATACAACAGTGTATAACATGGGTGTGCGACTATACAACAGTGTATAACATGGGTGTGAGACTATATAACAGTGTATAACATGGGTGTGAGACTATATAACAGTGTATAACATGTGTGTGAGACTATACAACAGTGTATAACATGGGTGTGAGACTATATAACAGTGTATAATATGGGTATGATAATATACAACAGTGTATAACATGGGTGTGTGACTATACAACAGTGTATAACATGTGTGTGAGACTATACAGCAGTGTATAACATGGGTGTGAGACTATACAACAGTGTATAACATGGGTATGAGACTATACAACAGTGTATAACATGGGTGTGAGACTATACAACAGTGTATAACATGGGTATGATAATATACAACAGTGCATAACATGGGTGTGAGACTATACAACAGTGTATAACATGGGTGTGAGACTATACAACAGTGTATAACATGGGTGTGAGACTATACAACAGTGTATAACATGGGTATGAGACTATACAACAGTGTATAACATGGGTGTGAGACTATACAACAGTGTATAACATGGGTATGATAATATACAACAGTGCATAACATGGGTGTGAGACTATACAACAGTGTATAACATGGGTATGATACTATATAACAGTGTATAACATTGGTATGATACTATATAGCAATGTATAACATGAGTGTGAGACTATACATCAATGTATAACATGGGCATGCTACTATATAACAGTGTATAACATTGGTATGATACTATATAGAAATGTATAACATTGGTTTGAGACTATACATCAATGTATAACATTGGTATGATACTATATAACAGTGTATAACATTGGTATGATACTATATAGCAATGTATAACATGAGTGTGAGACTATACAACAGTGTACAACATGGACCAAGACTATAACAGTGAATAACATGGGTATGATACTATATAACAGTGTATAACATGGGTGTGAGAATATACAACAGTGTATAACATGGGTATGATATGATATAATGGTGTATAACATGGATATGAGACTATATAAAAGTGTATAACACAGGTATGAGACAATGTAACAGTATATAACATGGGTATGCGACAATATGACAGTATATAACATGTGAACAATAATATACCAGTGTATAACACAGGTATGAGACTTTATAACAGTGTATAACATGGGTATGAGACAATATAACAGTGTATAACATGGGAACAAGACTATATAGCAGTGTATAACACAGGTATGAGACAATGTAACAGTATATAACATGGGTATGAGACAATATAACAGTATATAACATGTGAACAATACTATACCAGTGTAAAACACAGGTATGAGACTTTATAACAGTGTATAACATGGGTATGAGACAATATAACAGTGTATAAAATGGGAACAAGACTATATAGCAGTGTATAACATGGGTATGAGACAATATAACAGTGTATAACATGGGTGTGAGACTATACAACAGTGTATAACTTGGGTGTGGGACTATACAACAGTGTATAACATGGGTGTGAGACTATACAACAGTGTATAACATTGGTATGATACTATATAGCAATGTATAACATGAGTGTGAGACTATACATCAATGTATAACATTTGTATGATACTATATAACAGTGTACAACATTGGTATGATACTATATAGCAATGTATAACATGGGTGTGAGACTTTACAACAGTGTATAACTTGGGTGTGAGACTATACAACAGTGTATAACATGGGTGTGAGACTATACAACAGTGTATAACATTGATATGATACTATATAGCAATGTATAACATGAGTGTGAGACTATACATCAATGTATAACATTGGTATGATACTATATAACAGTGTATAACATTGGTATGATACTTTATAGCAATGTATAACATGGGTGTGAGACTGAACCTCAATGTATAACATTGGTATGATAATATATAACAGTGTATAACATTGGTATGATACTATATAGCAATGTATAACATGAGTGTGAGACTATACAACAGTGTACAGCATGGACCAAGACTATAACAGTGAATAACATGGGTATGATACTATATAACAGTGTATAACATGGGTGTGAGAATATACAACAGTGTATAACATGGGTATGATATGATATAATGGTGTATAACATGGATATGAGACTATATAAAAGTGTATAACACAGGTATGAGACAATGTAACAGCATATAACATGGGTATGAGACAATATAACAGTATATAACATGTGAACAATACTATACCAGTGTATAACACAGGTATGAGACTTTATAACAGTGTATAACATGGGTATGAGACAATATAACTGTGTATAACATGGGAACAAGACTATATAGCAGTGTATAACATGGGTATGAGACAATATAACAGTGTATAACATGGGAACAATACTGTACCAGTGTATAACACAGGTATGATACTATATAACGGTGTATAACATAGGTATGAGACAATATAACAGTGTATAACAGTGTATTAATTTTGTTTGTATGGTGTTTTACATCATTTTCAACACATGTAAGGTTATATATGATGGTCAATTTTTTTTTTGTGTAGTGGAGGCAGATCACCCACTTTTCCTGGGTAGAACCAGTAACGTATACCTCCCGCCATCCGTAAGAATCAACACTTCTTCACTTACAAGTTAAGCTTCCAGTGGGTTCGAACCCGCAGCGGTGAGAGGCAAAGGTTTACAATGCAACGTCGTTAACCATTCGGCAAGGGAGACAATATAACAGTGTATAACGGGAATAATACTATTACAGTGTATAACATGGGTATGATACAATATAACAGTGTATAACAAAAGTATGCGACTATATAATAGTGTATAACAAAGGTATGCGACTATATAACAGTGTATAACAAAGGTATACAACTATATAACAGTGTATAACAAAGGTATGCAACTATATAACAGTGTATAACAAAGGTATGCAACTATATAACAGTGTATAACAAAGGTATGTGACTATATAACAGTGTATAACAAAGGTGTGCAACTATATAACAGTGTATAACAAAGGTATGCAACTATATAACAGTGTATAACAAAGGTGTACAACTATATAACAGTATAACAAAGGTATGCAACTATATAACAGTGTATAACAAAGGTATGTAACTATATAACAGTGTATAACAAAGGTATGTGACTATATAACAGTGTATAACAAAGGTATGCGACTATATAACAGTGTATAACAAAGGTATGCTACTATATAACAGTGTAAAAAACAAAGGTATGTGACTATATAACAGTGTATAACAAAGGTATGTGACTATATAACAGTGTAAAACAAAGGTATGCGACTATATAACATTGTATAACAAGGTATGCGACTATATAACAGTGTATAGCAAAGGTATGCGACTATATAACAGTGCATGATATGTTATTTGAACATTACAGTTTATGTTTCAGAGCAAAAAGAAGACGTCGGAGGAGGATTTTGACGAATATGACCTTGACCTTGAGAATGACATCAAGCCTGTAGGGTTCTACGTGAAAACTCGTGAGGCCCTGATAGAGAAACTGTTTCACTGTGTCAAGGGTGCAAGTCTGCAAAGGGCGCTACCAGATGTTTTAAAGGTAAGCTCGTTACTGTTCATGAAGGGAGTAATTTGTGGGTGTTATATTGCAAAAAAAATACAAGTTGTGTAGCCTATTTAAAACATCATGCTGGGAGTCTGTGTCCCATGTACAAATTGTTGAGGCGTGTTTCACTCGAGTTTTGGCCTGCACGGCATGTACAGTTTTACATTTTAAAGTCCCTATACCGCCATCAACAGGCAAATTTAATGACAGATATACAACGTTTCTAAATCTACTGACGACGCGATAGGTATAACTTGCATATATTTTGAGAATCCAAACTCTATAGATACAATATAAATGGCTTTAACCAGCCAGGCCAAACCCCAAAACTTAAGCATCGGATTAAAGAGTTACCAAATCGTAATTCGTTTTACGCATATTCAATCACAGGTATCTTGAGAACCCATGAATAAACCTATACTTTTTATCGGCACATATACATGATTATATGACCTGAACAGCTGGATCAAGTTTTGATAAACAATTTTTTAATGTAATTTTGCATGAGTGCATGATTATTGATTTTAATAAACGAGTTGGATAAAATGATAGGATATGAGGCTCTGCCGAGTATCCTATCTCTTTATCCAGCAAATTTATTGAAGTCAATAATACACAGTCATGAATGTAAGATTCTATTCATCACATAACACATCTACTACATGATAGTTTCACTTTAATGTTGTCAATTAACCTTATATATGGTGGCAATTTGTGAGAGAGACTTCAGCTACGTTACGCGGCTGGCTACGTTGCGCGGCTGTTAGGCGTTCGCTCTACAAATAATGGGATACCTTAAACCAAATTTAACGTTACTAACCTGCATTTTAAGTGAGTTTTCAAATAATGATAAATAGTTATGGCATGAACGTATCGTATGATATACCACGAAAACAATTGGGATTAAATGTTTTACTGTATACAAACACAGAGATTCGGTTGCATGTGATAATATATAAATATCGCATTCATGAGAGGGTGATAGTAAGAATGTTCACCCTGAGGATATGATTATCGTTTATAATCAATATCCGAAGGTGAACATTCTTACTATCACCCTCACATGAATGCGATATTTATTTTATTATACCGAAATCCCCTCAGGCAAAAACAAGATTCATTTTCAGTACCGATTTCACGTTGCCAGATTCCTTTTTTGAAAAAACATTTTTTTTCTAAAAGTTGCTATGAATGTTATATCGTTGGATCGGAAATAACGTAACTAAGAAAATGAGGGGTAGTTTATTGAAATCGGTCAAGTACTTTTGAATTTATGATGAGTTAAAAATAGCAATTTCACCATACTGAGCCGATGACGTCACCAAAACAGCGCACATCAAAACTGCGCATGTGATAATTTTTTTACTATCACCCTGCGATTTATTATCACCCTCGCCTGAGATAGTAAGAAATTATACATTGTTGTCTATGGGGATTTAGCAAGGGCGTCTTATGTGAGGTATAATAAAATAGGATTATTACTCTGTTTGGTTGCCCAGACTCCTCTGTATCACTTCAGTACTGAAGCACCTACACATTTAAGAAATAGCATATTTCCATTGGGTTTATATTGACCCAGATCAATAACTGGTGCGCGGGACTTGAAGATTATCGATACCAAGAGCCGTAGTCCCAGTTTCATTGTGGGTAGGCCTGCGGTTTCGTTGTGTTTCAAGTCACAAACACCAGATTTTGATGTCGCACAATATAAACTCGCTGAAAATATTCTTATCTGACATGGATTTTTATGTATTTAATACACATTTTCAAGAGATTGAACATAATACAAAAAAAAATTCACAACTTACATTGTATGCCCAAATTTGATTACCGAATGAAGAAAATATTATACAATTATGGACTTTTCAGCTGTTATACATGATGTGATATGCACCAAAAAAATCATTATTGACCGAGGCGATAGCCGAGGTCAATAATGATTTTTTGGTACATATCAACATCATGTATAACAGCTGAAAAGTCCATAACTGTTTTATTATATAACCCTCAATTTACAATTATATAAAACAGGTCAATATCAAAAAAACAATTATATAAAACAGGTCAATATCAAAAAAACAGGTCAATATCAAAAAAACAGGTCAATATCGCTAGATATTTTTTCTAAAAAATTACTTTTTAGCCAATGAAAACGCGTCTATTTATAGGTTATATAATAAACAGTTTTATTCTGTTTTTAACAATGTCAACTTGTTGTTTGAATGTACCGTTACTTTAAAATAGTGTTATCGCTGTTTTGGATGTTTTCTGACATTTAAAATCGTTTAAAATGACATCCTAATATGGCCTAACAAAAAAATATGTGTGTTTCCGGTTTCCCGACCGACCCTACTTTTTCACCTCCGACCCTAAATATTTTTAGCAAAAAAAAAAGAAAAAAGGAAATATTACAATCAAACAACAAATATTTTTATTCAAATGATAATTTTATTAGCCAGAGTTGTTAAGCATCTAATCTGGATCCAAACTGTTTGCAAAGGTTATCAAGAAGTTGCCTTAGTACAAAAATGGCATAATATATGCGAACAATATATATAAAAAAATACCTAAAAAAACAACTTTTTCCTACCTACCTACCCTAACTTTTTGACAGGGTGAAACCAGAAACACACATATTTTTTTTTTAGGCCTAGTTGAAGGACGTGACATCCTAATAGTTGACGGACGTGACATCAAAGGTCTTGATAGAAATTTTAAAACTCGCTCAATAGCCAATCTTAATAAACTACGTTAAACCCAGATCAGCCCGAGATTAACTCGCAGGCTGATCAGGGTTTACCATGTCCAGCTGATCAGTCATTTTCCACAAAACAGTCATTTTCCACAAAACACCCTCTTGTCACGTAAATGGAATGGTCTTAATTCAAAGAAAGAATTGAATTGAATTGAATTGGATTTTATAGTCGCACCAACAGCTAAGGTCATATGGCGACTTTCCAGCTTCCACTGGTGGAGGAAGACCCCAGGTGCCCCTCCGGGCAATTTTCGTACACGGGCGGGCACCTGGGTAGAACCACCGACGTTCCGCAAGCCAGCTGGATAGCTTCCTCACATAAAGATTCCTAGGCCCCTGAGGGATCGTCAAAGAAAGAACAGTCCATTATATATATATATATATATGTAGTGGGTTAAGGGTTAATTAATTGGAATAATGCATTATGAGGCATTCACAAAAATGAAAATTTTGTGCTCTTCCCTTTGCCACAAATGACAATCATTTAATGTAGTCATACTTGGTGGCTTGTCTCATTATTATATGAAGAACTCTGATGATCATTAGATGGTATCACAATACAATGGATCTGTTGAAAAACTTTTGTGAAGTTTCAATGGTTGTTTTTCGCTGATTTTCTTTTTTCACAAATAAAATTGATTGCTAGCTGTATGACGAGGTTTTTCCGTGAATTCAATCCCCCTGTGACACTGGTCTTGTTAATTTATTTAACACATTTTTAATAGGTGTTTATTCTCCATGTATAATTGGACACATAATTAAAGCCCTGACCTTTATTTCAGAAATTGAAAACTTATTTCCATGGTTATGGAATAAATGTAATTGGACAAACCTGGCAAATACGTATACACTGGAAAACACCAATAATTGCACCACTGTTAATTATTAAACATAGTGTAAATAAAATAAAGCGCTAATTATGGAGCTGATTGTGTAATTCCATCCATTTAGTTTTATAACTTTATGATAATTGCTGTTAAAATATGTATAAATGGGGTCTAAAGTACCATAATAATCAATAATTACCTTCGTTAAATGTAATATTTCACAATTGCTTTCATAATTATGGGTAAATTGCATTTTAGCAACGTCTGATTATTTTATTTGTATTTTTTCCCAGTGAATTTGCGCCAGTAATAAATGCTTATATAGAAGTAGGGTTTTTATATTTGTGTTGGTGTAAGGGGGATGGTCAGGAACAGACACAATGTTGAGATTGAACACGATTCAGTCATAGCATGTAAACTCCCAGATAGAAGATTCATTCATTTCATTTTCTATTCTTCCCTGTGTGGTTGCCAGGGTAGAATACAACTACTGCAAAAATCCCGCTAGAGGCAGAAGGGTAGGACCCCCCACTTCATGTTCATTTTGTAATTTTTTATCATGCTCATTCAAGGTTTTCTTCATGATACCGCATATGCAAATGTGGAAACGTGGCTGCATCATAAATGGCATGTCTACTATAGAATTTGCAGCAACTCCGCAGTTCTGCAGCTTAGAAGGTTCTAGTCCCATTCTTCATATTTTATCTTGATGTAAATGGAGGATGAGCCTGGCATGTTCATTGCTGTTCGGCGCCATATAACCTTTCATGTGTTGGTGTGCCGTAAAACCCAGTTCAGTTCAATTCTTCTTCCATTCTGTATGTGTGTTGTTGTAGACATTGCCTTGACACTTGTTAGGATAATTTGAATAAAAAAAGACATTCTCAAAGTGAAAAGTTAATTAAACAGAAAATTGAAGAGAAAGGACATCTCATTCCATAGTTAGGAAGGACATCTCATTCCATAGTTCGAAAAGACACCTTATTCCATAGAAAGTACACCATTCCACACTTCATTCCATAATTAGAAAGGATACCCATTTCATAGTTAGAAAGGACACCCATTCCATAGTTAGAAAGGACACCCATTCCATAGTTAGAAAGGACATCATTCCACACCTCATTCCATAGTTAGAAAGGACACTCATTCCGTAGTCAGAAAGAACACCATATTCCATATTTAAAAAGGAAACTCCATTCCATAGTTAGAAAGGACTCCCCATTCCATAGTTAGAAAGGACTCCCCATTCCATAGTTAGAAAGGACACCACATTCCATAGTTAGAAAGGACACCCATTCCTTAGTTAGAAAGAACACCATATACCATATTTAAAAAGTAAACCCCATTCCATAGTTAGAAAGGACACCCCATTCCATAGTTCGAAAAGACACCTTATTCCATAGAAAGTACACCATTCCACACTTCATTCCATAATTAGAAAGGATACCCATTTCATAGTTAGAAAGGACACCCATTCCATAGTTAGAAAGGACTCCCCCATTCCATAGTTAGAAAGAACACCTCATTTTATATTTAGACAGGACACCTCATTCTATATTAAGAAAGAACACCACTTTCTATATTTAGACAGGACACCTTATAATGTACTTAGAAAGGACACCACATTCTATATTTAGAAAGAACACCTCATTTTATATTTAGAAAGGACACCTTGTTCCATATTTAGAAAGGAAACCTCATTCTATATTTAGAAAGGACAAACACCTCACTCTATATTAAGAAAGAACGTCTCATTTTATATTTAGAAAGGATACCTCACCGCATTTTATTTTTTATCCCGGAAGTTAGAAAGGACACCTCATTTTAACAGTTTCTATAGATTTCATAAATTGTTTTAAATGAAAGGTCAAATCTAAACTTTAAAACTCAGAAAATAATATCCTCCATTGTTTTCCTTTTTGACAAGATTTGTTTTGTTGGTTCCTAGCTTTGCTGGAATTCCTAGTGGTTTAGGTTTATTAATTCCTCAAGTACATCCATGTGGTTTAACAGATTACTGCAGAGACTTTACCTGTTTTTAATCATGTTTATACCAATGTTTCTGTGTTTGAAACAAAGTGTTTGATTTATTATAAGCCATAACTCATCTGCAGATGTTCCAGGCTTTGTGATAGCATTGTCAAGAGCTTCTAACAAAGAGAAAGGGGGTTATGATAGCAATTTGATCTTGATCCCCACCCCCACCAAACATCACAAATGAGGTCTGCCAAGTAAGCCCGTCAGTCACGCTTTTTAGGGTTTCATATAATTATACCCCGCTTTCACAAAGTGAAGTCGGGACTATTTAGGAATCGCTCTGTCCGTAACGTTCCGTCACATAACACATGTTTGTCGCTTTGCCCCTAACTTTCACGATGTGAAGTGGGAGCTATATTGGAATCATGCTTTCCATAATGTCCAGTCACGTAACACATTTTTGTCAGTTTGCGTCCTGTCCCCACATGTATAGTTGCCGCTTTGTCCGTCCGTCTGTCCATGTGTCCGTCACACTTTCTTGTTTGGATCATATCTTCAAAACTACTGATGGGACTGCAATGAAGCTTCACACAATGATAGAGGGCAATGAGAGGAAGTGCAGAATACAAGAACCTTAACTCTGTCTCATTCAAATTAGAGTTATTGCCCTTTGTAATATTATACTTAGAATTTTTATCCTGAGCATATCTTCAAAACTACTGATTGGACTGCAATGAATTTTCACACATTGATAAAGGGCAATGAGAGGAAGTGGAGAGTGCAAAACCTTAACTCTGTCATTGTTCAAATTAGAGTTATTGCCCTTTGTAATTTTATACTTAGAATTTTTGTCCGGAGCATATCTTCAAAACTACTGATTGGACTGCAATGAAACTTCAGACAATGATAGAGGGCAATGGGAGGAAGTGCAGAGTGCAAGAACCGCCACTCTGTCATCATTCATATTAGAGTTATTGCCCTTTGTAATTTTATACTTAGAATTTTTGTCCGGAGCATAAACTACTAATGGAACTGCAAATTGAAAACTGCTGGGTGATACAAGGCCATATGATAAGTTGAGGATACATTTCGGGGAGCATCCATTGGTTCTACTGATTTTCTTGTTATTACTTGCATTGCTCAATCAGTTTTGAATGGGTTGTTCCCAAACTTCATATACACATAACAACTGATGACCTTCATTGTACTTTGAACTTGCTACACATATCAGCCTAGTGTTCTTGTGGTGCCTGTTGACAGAACTTAGAACTTAAATAGAATTTAATTGTGATGTATTTTGTCAATTTTCTCTACTTATACTACACAGCCTCAGTATGAATTTCATTGTGCTTATATAGGGATATATGAATATTATAATGAGAGAGATGAGAGCTATGAATATTATAATGAATATTCAGAATATTGTAATAATAGAGTTATAAATATTCGGAATATTGTAATAAGATAGGTATAAATATTTGGAATATTGTAATTAGAGAGGTATAAATACTATGCATATTGGAATAAAAGAGGTATGAATATTATAGTAAGGGAGATATGAATATTATAATGAGACAGGTATGAATATTATATGGGAGAGGTATGAATATTATAGTAAGGGAGATATGAATATTATAATGAGACAGGTATGAATATTATAATAAGAGAGATATTAATATTATAGTAAGGGAGATATGAATATTATAATGAAATTGGAATAAGAGAGGTATACAGATTATGAATATTGGAATAAGAGAGGTATACAGATTATGAATATTGGAATAAGAGAGGTATACAGATTATGAATATTGGAATAAGAGAGGTATACATATTATGAATATTGTAATAAGAGCAGTATGACTGTTTTATAATCAGAGAGGAACAATAAATCATATATATCAAACGTGTATTAAATGATCATCTGGTTTTACCATGTACCAGTTGGAAATGTGTAATAAAGTCTTTTATAATTCAAAACTTTAAGGGTGAAGTGTTATGATAGCTGTTATCAAGGGGAATCTGAAGCAGTCCCGCTGAGCCCCACTGAAAACCTAGTTGAACAACTAGATAAGATGTGATTTAAAAAAATTATAATTGTTTTGGATTTTTGCACTGGAATAAAATGTAAATATGATTATGGTACTTTAAACTAACCTGTTAAACATTCTTCTTCAATTAAATTACAGTGTGTTCAAGAATCACGATCATTACTGTGTGAATGACCTCTTGTTTGTTAGCTCTACTGGCCGAAGACCAGCAGAGCTTATGGGATGCCGAGTTGTCCGTCGTCCGTCCATTGTCCGTCCGTCGTTAACTTTTGTCTCGATAAGACGATAGAGCCTTCATTTTTCATCTGATCTTTACCAAACTTTACCAGATTGTTAACGTCAATGAAAGCTCAGACAAGTTCGAAAATCGGACAAGTAACAGCGGAGTTATGGCCCTTGATTTAGTTAAAAATGCTATATTTTGCCTCGTTAAGATGATAGGGCATTCATTTTTGGGCATTCATTTTTTATCCAATCTTTACCAAACTTTACCAAATTGTTAATGTCAATGATAGCTCGGAAAAACTTGAAAACCAGCCAGATCAGACCAGTAACAGCGGAGTTATGGCCCTTGATTAGTTAAAAATGCTATATTTTGCCTCGTTAAGACGATAGGGCCTTCATTTTTCATCTGATCTTTACCAAGCTTTACCAGATTGTTAGTGTCATTAAAAGCTTGGATAAGTTCGAAAACCAACCAGATCGGACCAGTAACAGCAGAGTTATGGCCCTTGATTTAGTTAAAAGTGCTATATTTTGCCTTGTTAAGACGATAAGGCCTTCATTTTTCATCCGATCTTTACCAAACTTGACCAGATTGTTAATGTCAATGAAAGCTCGGACTAATTCGAAAACCAGCCAGATAGGACCAGTAACAGCGGAGTTATGGCCCTTGATTTAGTTAAAAAGCTACATTTTGCCTCGTTAAGAAGATAGGGCCTTCATTTTTCATCCGATCTTTACCAAACTTTGCCAGATTGTTAATGTCAATAAATGCTTGAACAAGTTCGAAAACCAGCCAGATCGGACCAGTAACAGCGGAGTTATGGCCCTTGATTTCATTAAAAATGCTATATTTTGCCTTGTTAAGGCGGTAGGGCCTTCATTTTCCATCTGGTCTTTACCAAACTTTACCAGATTTTTCTTTTTTTCTTTTATTATTTTTTTCTTTTTTTAAATTTTTAATTTTTAGCTCTACTGATCAGAGATCAGCAGAGCTTATGCCGTGGTGCGGCGTCCGTCGTCCGTCTGTCCGTACGTCCGTCCGTCTGTCCGTCTGTCTGTCCGTAAACTTTTATTTGTAGCGACAACTCCTCTGAAACTACTGGATGGATATTCATGAAACTTTACAGAAATGTTGCCCATAAAGTCTAGTTGATCCTAGCAAAAATTCATGTTGATGTGAAATCCAAGATGGCCGCCAAAGCTAAAAATAGAGTTTTAAAATACAAGTTTGTAGCGACTACTTCTTGAAAACTATAAGTGATATTGATATGGGACTTTTTCTAAAATGATCAGCATGACATGATGTTGATCCTTGTCAAAAATCGTTATGATTCAACGTTAAACATGGCTGCCAGCGGCCATCTTTGTTTACATAGAGTTATATAGTAAAAACTTATAGCGACTACTCCTCTGAAACTACTTGACGGATTGTCATGAAACTTTACAGGAATGTTGCTCTTGATGTCTAATTGATCCTAGCAAAATTTCAGATCTGCCAGAAATTCAAGATGGCCGTCACAGCTAAAAATAGATTTTTAAAAAATAAGTTTGTAGCGACTACTTCTTGAAAACTATAAGTGATATTGATATGGGACTTTTTCTAAAATGATCAGCATGACATGATGTTGATCCTTGTCGAAAATCGTTTTGATTTGACGTTAAACATGGCTACCAGCGGCCATCTTTGTTTACATAGAGTTATATAATGAAAACTTGTAGCGACTACTCCTCTGAAACTACTTGATGGATTTTCATGAAACTTCACAGGAATGTTGCTCTTAATGTCTAATTGATCCTAGCAAAATTTCAGGTCGGCCGGAAATTCAAGATGGCCGCCACGGTTAAAAATAGATTTTCAAAAAACAAGTCTGTAGCGACTACTTCCTGAAATCAAAATCAATCAGTAGAGCTTCAAGGTCATTGACCTCTTGTTTTAATTTTGTTATTTTTATTTGATTATTTATTTTTTTGATTTTTAGCTCTACTGATCAGATCAGCAGAGCTTATGCCGTGGTGCGGCGTCCGTCGTCCGTCTGTCCGTCAGTCTGTTCGTCCGTCTGTCCGTCCGTAAACTTTTTTTTGTAGCGACTACTCCTCTGAAACTACTGAATGAATTTTCATGAAACTTTACAGAAATGTTGCCCATGAAGTGTAGTTGATCCTTGCAAAAATTCATGTTGATGTGAAATCCAAGATGGCCACCAAATCTAAAAATAGATTTTTAAAAAATAAGTTTGTTGCGACTACTTCTTGAAAACTCTAAGTGATATTGATATGGGACTTTTTCTAAAATGATCAGCATGACATGATGTTGGTCCTTGTCGAAAATCGTTTTGAATCGACGTTAAACATGACTGCCAGCGGCCATCTTTATTTACATAGAGTTATTTAGTAAAAACTTGTAGCGACTACTCCTCTGAAACTACTTGACGGATTTTCATGAAACTTCACACTAATGTTGCTCTTGATGTCTAATTGATCCTAGCAAAACTTCAGGTTGGTCGGAAATTCAAGATGGCTGCCACGGCTAAAAATAGATGTTCAAAAAACAAGTTTATGGCGACTACTTCTTGAAAACTATAAGTGATATTAATATGGGACTTTTTCTAAAATGATCAGCATGTCATGATGTTGGTTCTTGTCGAAAATCGTTTTGATTCGATGTTAAACATGGCTGTCAGCGGCCGTCTTTGTTTACATACAGTGATCTAGTAAAAAAAAACTTGTAACGACTACTTCTCTGTAACTACTCCACGGATTTTCATGAAACTTTACAGGAATGTTGCTCTTGATGTCTTATTGATCCTAGCAAAATTTCAGGTCGACCGGAAATTCAAGATGGTCGCCATGGCTAAAAATAGATTTTCAAAATACAAGTTTGTAGCGACTACTACTTGAAAACTATAAGTGATATTGATATGGGACTTTTTCTAAAATGATCAGTATGACATGATGTTGACCCTTGTCAAAAACTATTTTGATTTGACATTAAACATGTCCGCCAGCAGCCATCTTTGTTTACATAGAGTTATATAATGAAAACTTGTAACGACTACTCCTATGAAACTACTTGGTGGATTTTCATGAAACTTCACAGGAATGTTGACCTAGCTATCAAAAATCTATCAGTAGAGCTTCAAGGTCATTGACCTCTTGTTATTATCTCTACTGACCAAGTTCGAAAACCAGCCAGATCAGACCAGTAACGGCGGAGTTACGGCTCTTGATTTAGTTAACAATGCTATATTTTGCCTCTTTAAGACAATAGTCACTCGCTTCATTGATGTTATAAGAGCCAAAATTATTAGCCAGTAGAGCGTCCACAGGCCCTCTTGGGCCTCTTTTTTTTTTTTTATGTCTTCTGTTTATCATGGGAGACACTTAGGGATCACAATGCCCATCGTCCGTCACACTTTAACCTGCAACCTAACATTGGCCTTAACTTGAAAAGTATTTGACCTATGTTCATAAAACACGCACTCATCTTCACCTTACCTCAAGGAATGTTGTAACACATGTCCAATAACTCTGACTTTCAGTTTGGCAGAGTTATGCCCCTTTTCATAAAACTTTAACCTGCAACTTAACCAAGCTCATAATTGGCCAAAGCGTATGGCAGGCAACACAAGTGTTCTGTGGGACACCCTTCTAGTTTGTTTTTTCTTTTTAATACCATCCTTAACTGTAACTTTTCTTTGTAACTTTGATACATTGTACCTGAATTTGTATTTGAAAACACCCTATACACAGAATAGTATCACCAAATTTGGTAAGAAAAATAATCTTGGGAAACTGTCAAGAAAGTAGTACATGTATATGAACTGAGCAATGAATATTATTCCAGTATTGATGCATAAACTGTATCATCACCATGTTGCTTACACTCTGTTAGGATATAATTTTCTTGTCAGTTGTTAAATCCCCAAAAATAAGATAAAATTGCAACCATTGTGTCAGTTTAATTAACGTTCACTAAGTAGTTAGTTACTCATGCACTTTACTGTCCAATTTTAATCCAAAAACAAATTACATTATTTGAGTTTTTTTTTTTTTTCTTTTTGAAGTTAACAACAGTTTGCCTGAAATGAGATAAAAAGAGGCATCAGTTGGCATTCACGTATTCAGCCATCAAACTGTATGTCATATTTATCATGAAATTTCTCAGAAAATAATGGCCTGCGGTGTCATAAAGTCCAAGAAAATGTCTTTAATGGAAAGACTTTGAATGAAGAATTTTACATATAAATTGAAAGATTTTATCGCAAAATGAAATTTTACGCATAAATATTGTTTTATAGTTTCTATGGGAACATGAGTTTTATTTTAAATGGATATTTACATCTCTGCCTTGATGGGTAACTTATTTAGATGTAAACTGGAGTTAGGGAATTAACCAGGCTTTGGTCGATAAATTTAAGTTAATTTTGCGGCAAATCTCTGTAAAAAAATACAATACATTAATTGAAACAGAACAGAGTTAGTTGTTTCAAATTCCTCTAATGGTTTTCCTGAAGTCATGGCCAGCGCTGGGTACTGATCCATCATCAGCGCCGTTCATTCCATCTGACTGCTTCATAATTCTATAGAAAAAATTCAAATGAGCAATTACCGATATTGCTGGTACTTCAAAATTTAATGCCTTATTGGATTGTGTTTTACACTTGCTGACGGTTAAGGGGATGGTAGACGATTATGACATATTAAATGACGATGTTGTGTTTTTACACTTACTGTCTTTGGCCAGTATAGAGCTTATGGGATGCCGAGTCGTTAACTTTTGTCTCGTTAAGATGATAGGGCCTTCATTTTTCATCTGCTCTTTACCAAACTTTACCAGATTGTTAATATCATTGAAAGCTTAAGACAAGTTCGAAAACCAGCCAGATCGAACCAGAAACACTAGAGTTATATGACTTGAATTATTGAAAAAATGCCATTTTCAGCCTTGTGAACACTCTAGCGCCTTCATTTTATATTCGATCTTTCCCAAACTTACCCAGATTGTTGATATCTATGAAAGCTCAGACAAATTTGAAAACAAACCAGATCGAACCAGTAACCTCGGAGTTAAGGCCTCGTTTTCAATAACTGGTAATGTACACTGGAAACCCCAGGGGTTGTCGGTTCAAATCTCACTGGAGACATATTTTTTTCATTTTTTTTCTATAAGAAACCTTGGTTCATGGGTTCAGTTTTTTTAATTATTATTTTTATTTTATGCCTCCCTGTTGCCCCCACAGGGAGGCATAGAGTAATCGCACTGTCCGTGCGTCTGTTCATGCGTCCGTCCGAAATCGTGTCTCAACCATTCCTCAAAAACTAATGAAGGAAATTTCGTCAAACTGCACACAAATGTTCATCACAATGAGAAGGTGTGTCGCACGCAAGAATTATGACCATATCTGAAAGGTCAAGGTCGCACTTGGAGGTCAAATGTCAAAAAAATCTTGAAAAAAATCAATTCTCAGCCATTACTTGGAAACTACTGAAGGGAGTCGCGTCAAATTTCAAACAAATGTTCATCACATTGAGAAGGTGACGCAATAATCACGTCAGTGCCTCAAAGGTCAAGGTCACAGTTGGAGGTCAACGGTAAAAAAATCTTCAAAAAATGCATGTCTCGGCCATTACTTGGAAAGTACTGAAGGAAGTTGCGTCAAACTTCACACAAATGTTCATCACATTGAGAAGGTGTGTAGCGCGCAAGAATCATGTCTGTGTCTCAAAGGTCAAGGTCACACTTGGAGGTCAAAGGTAAACAAATCTTGAAAAAAAGTCATGTCTCAGCCATTACTTTGAAACTACTGAATAGGTTGCTCAAACTTCACACAAATCTTCATCACAATGAGAAGGTGTGTCTCATGCAAGAATCATGTCAGTGCCTCAAAGGTGAAGGTCACAGACAGATGGTTTTCTGTGGGGGCATCCGTGTCCCATGTTTTATTTTTATTTATTTATGTTTATTTGATTTTTTTCTAAAGAAAAAAAATCGCATAAGAAACCTTGGTTCTTTTTTCTAAGGGAGCCTTAGGGGCCCTTGCTGGATCAGTTTTACATAGAGTTATAGGGAAGAACTTCAAAAATCTTCTCTGAAACTACAAGAGCTAAAGGTTTAATATTTTTAGCTCTACTGATCAGAGATCAGCAGAGCTTATGCCGTGGTGCGGCGTCCGTCGTCCGTCCGTCCGTCCGTCCGTCTGTCCGTCTGTCTGTCCGTAAACTTTTATTTGTAGCGACTTCACAGCTGAAACTACTGGATGGATATTCATGAAACTTTACAGAAATGTTGCCCATAAAGTCTAGTTGATCCTAGCAAAAATTCATGTTGATGTGAAATCCAAGATGGCCGCCAAAGCTAAAAATAGAGTTTTAAAATACAAGTTTGTAGCGACTTCTTCTTGAAAACTATAAGTGATATTGATATGGGACTTTTTCTAAAATGATCAGCATGACATGATGTTGATCCTAGTTAAAAATCGTTTTGATTCAACGTTAAACATGGCTGCCAGCGGCCATCTTTGTTTACATAGAGTTATATAGTAAAAACTTGTAGCGACTACTTCTCTGAAACTACTCGGCGGATTGTCATGAAACTTTACAGGAATGTTGCTCTTGATGTCTAATTGATCCTAGAAAAATTTCAGGTCGGCCGGAAATTCAAGATGGCCGTCACAGCTAAAAATAGATTTTTAAAAAATAAGTTTGTAGCGACTACTTCTTGAAAACTATAAGTGATATTGATATGGGACTTTTTCTAAAATGATCAGCATTACATGATGTTGATCCTAGTCAAAAATCGTTTTGATTCAACGTTAAACATGGCTGCCAGCGGCCATCTTTGTTTACATAGAGTTATATAGTAAAAACTTGTAGCGACTACTCCTCTGAAACTACTTGGCGGATTGTCATGAATCTTTACAGGAATGTTGCTCTTGATGTCTAATTGATCCTATCAAAATTTCAGGTCGGCCGGAAATTCAAGATGGCCGTCACAGCTAAAAATAGATTTTTAAAAAATAAGTTTGTAGCGACTACTTCTTGAAAACTATAAGTGATATTGATATGGGACTTTTTCTAAAATGATCAGCATGACATGATGTAGATCCTTGTGGAAAATTATTTTGATTCAACGTTAAACATGGCTGCCAGTGGCCATCTTTGGTTACAAAGAGTTATATAGTAAAAACTTGTAGCGACTACTCCTCTGAAACTACTTGACGGATGTTCATGAAACTTCACAGGAATGTTGCTCTTGATGTCTAGTTGATCCTAGAAAAATTTCAGGTCGGCCGGAAATTCAAGATGGCCGCCACAGCTAAAAATAGATTTAAAATAAATAAGTTTGTAGCGACTACTTCTTCAAAACAATAAGAGATATTGATATGGGACTTTTTCTAAAATGATCAGTATGACATGATGTTGGTCCTTGTCGAAAATCGTTTTGATTTGACCTTAAACGTGGCTGCTTTGTTTACATAGAGTTATATAATGAAAACTTGTAGCGACTACTTCTTTGAAACTACCTGACGGATTTTCATGAAACTTCACTGGAATGTTGCTCTTAATGTCTTATTGATCTTAGCAAAATTTCAGGTCGGCCGGAAATTCAAGATGGCCACCACGGTTAAAAATAGATTTTCAAAAAACAAGTCTGTAGCGACTACTTCCTGAAATCAAAATCAATCAGTAGAGCTTCAAGGTCATTGACCTCTTGTTTAATTATTCAGCTTATGTATCCTCTACCAAGTTTGTTCAAATGGTGACCCTGGGGTCGAATTTGGCCCCGCCCCAAGGGTCACAGTTTTACATAGACTGATTTAGGGAAAAACTTAAAAATCTTCTTCTCTGAAACTATATGAGCCAAAGGTTTAATATTTTGTATTTACCATCAGCTTATCATCAGCTTATTGTCCTCTACCAAGTTTATTCAAATGGTGACCCTGGGGTCGAATTTGGCCCCGCCCCAAGGGTCACAGTTTTACATAGACTGATTTAGGGAAAAACTTAAAAATCTTCTTCTCTGAATACGAGCCAAAGGTATAATATTTTGTATTTACCATCAGCTTACCATCAGCTTATTGTCCTCTACCAAGTTTATTCAAATGGTGACCCTGGGGTCGAATTTGGCCCCGCCCCAAGGGTCACAGTTTTACATAGACTGATTTAGGGAAAAACTTAAAAATCTTCTTCTCTGAAACAATACGAGCCAAAGGTTTAATATTTTGTATTTACCATCAGCTTACCATCAGCTTATGGTCCTCTACGAAGTTTTTTCAAATGGTGCTTTAACCCAGTTGTGCTTCAAATTTTAGAAAAGTACAATTCTCTTATAATTGATAATGTTATTATTTTCTGCTGGCTTCCAAGCCATGTAGGAATACGTGGTAATGATAGAGCTGATAGTGCTGCTAAGGCAGCATTAGATTTACATATATCTAATGCCAAATTACCTTATACTGATTTTAAAAGTTGTATTAACACATATATTCGTATATCTTGGCAAACCGCTTGGAATTTGTCAGTTAACAATAAACTCCATTCAATTAAACCGTTACTCGGAGAATGGCGTTCTTCTAGTAGACCCATTCGTCGAGAGGAAGTTGTCCTAGCCCGGTGCAGAATAGGGCATACACGTTATACTCATTCATATTTATTACAAGGTGAGCAATTACCAGAATGTATACCCTGCTTTGCACCGTTTACGGTCAAACATATATTGCTGGAATGTGTAGACTTTGATCCTATGCGTCAAAGGTACTACAATGTTAATACTATGACCGAGTTATTTTATACTATAGATGTTAGTCTAGTTTTAGATTTCCTGAAGGAAGTCGGACTATATAAATCATTATAATATGTTCTATATATTTACTTTTTTTGTATGCCCGTTTTCGGGCGTTTGTTGTTTTACATATATACTTTTTATTACTACCATATCATCCCTTATATTTTAATATTTTTATCTTTATATGTTTGCATTATTTTTTAATTAATCCTTCATTTCATCATCATTTAACAGTTTTTGCGCACAATATGACCTATTTATGTGTCGACGTGCCGTAAAACACCATTCATTCATTCATTCATTCATTCAAATGGTGCTTGAGCCAAATACATCCCTCCCTTCCCCCTATATCTTGGTAATTGAAGACACATTATAAAAAAACTAGTTTGATACTGCCATAATTATCTGATACACAATCCTTCTATCCCCACTTCACCCCACTCCACCCCACGATGGACACCACATAGCCACTAGAGCAATACAGGCCCTCTTGGGATACAGGCCCTCTTGGGCCTTTTGTTTAAAATCTTGCGGCGTCCCGCTAGTTAAGAGGATGGTAGGCGATTATGACATATTTGAATGATGATGTTGTGTTTTACACTTATTGACTGTTAAAGGGACACACGGCGATCTTGAAGTGTTTATCAAGCATTGAAAGTAGCATCTCGATTTATTTAGTAAATTTTACTATTTTATCAGAATAGCAAAGAAATCAGAAGCAGGCTGGGTAACCGAGGCTATCATTGAATGAAAATGGAACTGCCTTGTAAACAAAGTCTGTCTTGGAAATTGACGAGGAAATTCCGTTTGCCTCGGCATGATCAGATTTTTTTTAACCAATATCGATATTAAGTAAGGCCACCCTTAAAAATACTCATGTTTGCACTTTCCCGACCCTAATTCCAAATTTTAGTAGGCAAATATATATATATTTTTAAGTATTTAACAGAAGACATGCTCAATAACTCTCAACCCAATTTTGTCGTTCCTTGCATCAACATGCAACATGTGACCCTGGAAGAGATTGCAACCAAATGTCTGGTCATAGAGTGGCTGTAATTTTCGACCATCAAGCGCTCACTTGACAACGATTTGAAAAAGTGCTAAAGAATCAACAAACATTTTATAATTAATGTTATTAGCACTATCTCGACGCGACTATAGCAATTTAAAAAAAATAATTCAAAAATGAGATAAAAATAATTTGAGTAGGGCCCATTTTTTCATCAGGAAAGGGCAAACATCAAATGTTTTAAGAAAGGGTTTTCAATAAACAGCGGCAGCCAGCAGAATTGACCGGCTATATACTCTCAGATGTGTGCCGTCTACTTTTCCGCCCATAACGAAAATTTAAATGAGAAAAAATAAAGCCCTCATTCTTTTTTAGAAAGAATTTAATTTTTTTTTTAGCTATTTTGACAGCGAAAAGAAAACTTCCGGTTAGAAAACTTCTGGTTTTGCTTTCTTTTTTTACGGGAGATTGACAGTCGCATGGAATCTTTAGTAATTTGTAAGCGTCTATTGGAAAAAGAATAGAATCGAACAATGAAATGGGCCAGCAACTCAGACATTTTGAAGAGAGATATATACACAGTGTATTAGGCAGAAATTCAAGAACTGGGTGTGCAAATATGCAAACAGGGTGTGCAAAATAAGTTGCTAACACGCGTTACGTGCCAATTTGCGACAAGTGGATGTCTCTGTGGTAATTTATTTTTACAGATAAAGGTGAAAAAAATACATTTTAGATCATATTTCTTCTATAAATGTATACAAAACATAACAATATTGAGGAAGTAAGAGTTTGGAAGTATTATTGAGCAAAAAAAAAAAGTTTTTTTTTTACCCAACCCAATCTCCCAAATATTGGCCGCGATTTTTCAAAAACGGCCGTGCAAAAGAGGGCTGCACGGTTGGCTGGCTAATACACTGTATATACAAGACTTCTTTAAACGCCGATACATACAAGACTTCTTTAAATGCCGTCAAGAAGATTATTTAACAATTGTACATTATAAAGTTGTACACACTTTATTGTGAAAATGAAATGAATAAACATCCTTTTAAATAGCGGAAAAACCTGTGTATTTACGCTGTGTTTGCAAGTTTGCCTACTGCTCTTTCTTGCATACGATGTCAACCTCTGTTTGAGGCGCACCTCTTTTTAGCATTGTATAAAACTTTCAGAATTGTGTTTACTCTGTGGTCAGACTAAAAGAAAGAAATAGTTCAAAAATCATATGTTGAACTTGGAAGTAGCTTTACATTATAGAATCCTTTACATAGAATCATCACAGCCCATTTAAGTTAAGGACCTATATTTCCCAACGCTAAATGATGGAAAGCTTGCTTATTTACTGCTAACATGCTACCTAACTGATTAGCTGAGGTATATAAGCTGAGGCCGGAGTAAAATTTTCTATTTGAGAAGCATTGGTATATTGAACAGTATCTCGGGTATATAAGTATATAATACTTCAAACTTTACTTTTATGAAGAAGAAAAAAAGCAAATTAATAAGTTAGCTGTACTAAATATAAAACTTGGTTTATAATTCATTGTTTTTAGAAGAAATGTCCAACTGTACTTTACAGTTACCTATACAAATGTCTCCTCCCACAAATACAATAGGCTGAAAATGGGTCCTTAATTTCTAATTTTGAAAACTATCCTTCAGTAGGCAAGTACAGAATGAAAAAGGCCCAAGGAGTAATAAATGGGGACTATAACAAATTCTGTTCATTCTGGGTCTTCGGATCAGTCCAATATTTACTGCATAAAGTGTGTGTTTTTATTTGTTTATAATTCAAAATCATAATAACCGAATATACAGTTGAAGATAATGATCAAGAAAATTGCATCTGAGGGCTTTTTAAATAGCTGAAATTCATTTTGGTGGGCAGGAGGTGGGGGGTGGGTGGGTGGTGGGGAGGATGGGGGAGCTGTGTCCCCCTGCTCTATTGTGGGTGCGCTGCCCTAGACCCCACCGGGGGAGGATGCCCGACTTTTGAAAATCTTCCTCCTACTTGAAAAGTTATTGAAAACCCCGTTAGGCTCATACATTACAGTTTTAATGTGTGTATTGTGTATGTAAAACACTAAACAATGGATTAAATTGGTAAAGTAAGAAAACCTCATTTAAAAGATAGGAAATTGCCTTCCATTCTTTTGAGAGATAGGTTATATTCCATTGTGTTATCTTCTTTACCACAGACATTATTTTATTATTAAAAATACCAGCATTGGTATGACCACCATGTTGTATTTGAAATAACAAAAAAGCAATCTAAACGTCAATTTGAGAATGACCAGAGAAATCTAAACTCTTCAGATAACTTGGGCATGATTAATGTGTTTCTGGCCATTTTTAAATGGTCACCATTAATCAGGACTGGTTCTCTGATCTAATTCATTTTTTATGTTCATAAATAAGTAGGCGAACCAGTCAAAAATATCTGAGAAATGATCAAATCCTCATAAATTATGAAAACGTGTGCCCTGTGGGCAAATATTTCCATGTCAAACTGGACATGAGCTGCAAATTGCATGATTAATAACACTTGATTGGGGGTTGTTTGGGGGGGAATTTATGCCTTTAATTAGTCGGCTGCTAATAAGCAACAGAAAACAACTGGACTTCATTAAAGTCTGCAGGGACAAGAGTCATAATTGTTGTTCAAAATTCCTGTAAATCCAGAGTGCTTATCTCTGGCAGTGATCTATAACAGCTCTTATGAGGATTATAAAAGTATTATTAAAAGAGGCTAAAGCAAAAAAAATTTGGGTTCTGTGTACATAATGAAGTTGACCAAGGAAGCACATGTTGGGTTCTGTGTGCACAATAAAGTGGACGAAGGACGAAGGAAAACAAATATGTGATTCCGTATCTCTTAATTCATATAGAAAAGATTTGAATTTTGAATGGTGTTTTACATCATTTTTAGCACATTAGTAAGGCCATACATGATGGTCGATTTTTTTTTTGTGGCAGAAGCCGACCACCCCATTTTACCTGAGTAGAACCCGGAGTGAGTATCCCTCCCGCCATCCGTAAGAAGTGACACTTTCTCCCTTACAAGTTGAGCTCCCAATGGGATTCAAACCCACAGTGGTGAGATGAGAAAGTTTTAGACGCAAAGCTTTACTATCCCTGCCATGGAAGCGCTGCATAGAAAATACAAAAGAACTATATTTATATATATAGAAAGAGAATGTTTATCAAATATTGTTATAAAAAAATCCCCCAAAGAATGGTTTTCCATGTATGAAGTGTAATTCCGTGAAAGGGCCAGGAACAATATTTGACTGCAATGCGTCCGTATGCAAAAAACACAACATTAGTTCTGTTGTTCCTATATATTCTTAAAAGCAACAACAGCAGCAACATCAGCAGCAACAGCAGCAGCAACTTGTATCATTAAACTATACATCTAACTTTACTTCGATGTTTAAGGAGTTAATGCCCTTGTTGAACTATCATCATCTTTTCCTGATCGGTATTTTTAACATTCTTCAAAACTTTACAAACAATTAAGTACCCATTTTATCTTCAAATAACCAACTGTAAGCATCTTTCATCGGTTTCATATGTAATATAACGGCTGCCTAAGTGTGCTTTGAAATCATTTAAAATTTACGTCAAAGGCTTCTTGAGATATTTAATAAACTGGTCTCAAAAGAGTCATGAAATAAATTCTGGAGTTAAACTAAAGAATATAAAGGCATTAAAATTGTTTGAGGCTCATAAATGTAAGAGAATTTTGATGTTAAAAACAGATGAAAATTTACACTAACTGGAGTCAAACATGATCTTTGTTGAGAATTTCAACAGCCATATTTCTTTGATGTTTATGCAAGTTAATTCTAAGAACATATGGACTTCTGGGCCATATAACTTCAATAGTTTACATTCGATGTAAACATTTGAAGGCTGGGATTACTTGAAGATATTGACCAATTTTAAACATTAAATCCTAAAATAAACATTTATTTTGATTGCTCCCGGAAACTATAATAACTCGTTGCTCTCCGCGAGAGGTTATCATAATCAAATACTCTAGAGTAAATACTCAAAATTTCTATGGCTTTGAATACATATTTCAATATTTTCCAGATAGAATAAGTTAAACATCACACCTGGATCAGAGGTGGTCCTTCGCAATGTAGCAGAAGTGTTCTGTGATCTGTTTCAGGATATCCATAATATAATTCTGTATTTATTGTTTATTGAGAACGAGTATGAGAGTTTGACTTGAATGCCAGGGGTCGTCCGTGACCGAGTATTTAGAGTCTTTGACTTGAAATCACTTATTGCCCCTCATCACTGTGGGTTCGAACCCTCATGTGACCAGGAATCTTTATGCAGTTCATCTTCAAATGGCTGTTGTCAAATATTGCCATATATGGAGGGGGTGGGGGTGGGGATGGAATTAGTGTTGCCCTTGTCCCTACATCACACTTTCATATGTACATACTACATTCTTCACTCGCAGTGTTCCGGTCCATCGACTTTCAGAGAAGTTATGGCCTTAATTCAGCTGATAGCGCATAGCGGGGGCATTCCTGTCTACAGACACATTCTTATTTTCAAAGTCCTGGAATTGGCCTGATCAAGCTGTATTAAAGTAATTAAAGGTCTGTTGTTGTTTAAACATTTTGACAAGAAAGAATACGGCTTCATTTGATGAAAAGAGTACAGGTAAGGGGAGATTACCAGCATTTCCAAATTTCCGTTATTTCAGCCGCCAAGTTTTTAACTCACCTGATCCGAAGGCTGCGGAACCAAAAGCTGAGCTATTGGGGTCATTATTTGCCCGTCTGTTGTCCAGCATTAACTTTTTCTTTAAAGACTTCTTCAATTTTTGACTCAACTTCACATTGATGATCCTTGAATCAGTGGCTTTCATAAAATAGGGTTAGCTTGACATCCAAGATGGCTGCCATTACTATAATAAACAAAATTCTTCTCAAAAACCACAGTTTCGCTTTGAGTGCACTGTACCTGTATACATTTGATGCTTCATTAAAATTCATCTCGCCCTGAGTGAACTGACCTGTTTACATGTGATGCTATATTACACTCATCTCACCCAGAGTGCACTGTACCTGTTTACATGTACATGTGGTGCTATATTACATGCATCTCACCGTGGTGCACTGTACCTGTATACATGTGGTGCTATTTTACACTCATCTCAACCTGAGTGCAATGTACCTGTACCTGTATACATGTGATGCTATATTACTCATCTCACCCAGAGTGCACTGTACCTGTTTACATGTACATGTGGTGCTATATTACATTCATCTCACCCTGAGTGCACTGTACCTGTATATGTGTGGTGCTATATACATTCATCTCACCCTGAGTGCACTGTACCTGTATACATGTGGTGCTATATTACACTCATCTCACCCTGAGTACAGGGTACCTGTATACATGTGGTGCTATTTTACACTCATCTCAACCTGAGTGCAATGTACCTGTACCTGTATACATGTGATGCTATATTACACTCATCTCACCCTGAGTGCCCTGTACCTGTATACATGTACATGTGGTGCTATATTACATACATCTCACCCTGTGTGCACTGTACCTGTATATGTGTGGTGCTATATTACATTCATCTCACCCTGAGTGCACTGTACCTGTATACATGTGGTGCTATATTACACCCATCTCACCCTGAGTGCACTGTACCTGTGATGGTGTGTACATGTACATGTGGTGCTATATTACATGCATCTAACCGTGGTGCACTGTACCTGTATATGTGTGGTGCTATATTACATTCATCTCATCCTGAGTGCACTGTACCTGTATACATGTGGTGCTGTATTACATTCATCTCACCCTGAGTGCACTGTACCTGTATACATGTGGTGCTATATTACACTCATCTCACCCTGAGTGCACTGTACCTGTATACACGTGGTGCTATATTACACTCATCTCACCCTGAGTGCACTGTACCTGTATATTAAACACATCTCATTCCTAATGGAATTTATTAATGCACATATTGATCAGACATGTTTTTATAAACAATAAAGTTTAGTGAAACAGTTGGAAGAGGTTTAATTTAAATGAAAATTTCTGAAATGTAGATAAAGTTTCTGTTGTAAAATGATGGTGAGATAAAGCTAGATTAATATGACAGCTGGCAGCAACAGCTGGGAGATTATTTAAGTCCCTATTCAAAACTTTGGTTTGTGAAGCCAAAGTTATCAAAATACAAAACAAAACACCTATCTCAAATTCTTTTACTGAAACGAAACACCTGACAACAACAGAAGTTAAGTGCAGGTTGGAACATTAATTTTCAGGATTTTTAGTTCATTTGCCAGGGTTGGAATTATTTTTTATTTTTGTTTGTTTAAACCCCTGCCAACGTTAAAAGTTTGAACAGGGCAACAGCTTTTAATGATTATCAGTAATATGTATAATCAGTATGATGCCTTTCTTATACTGTTAAAGGGACACAAGGCAATCTTGAGGTATCTATCAAGCATCTAATGTAGCACCTTGTTCATTAATCAGGTATCATTTTCACTTTAAACCTGCTTGCATATAATAAAAGGTAATAAAGATAGAGTTTTTCAGTTTTTCTACCATAAGTTTTGAGATATTATTGAGCAATATAATGAACAATAATTATTATTGATGTGCATAAACAGTTTGTCTTTGAACTTTTCAACTAATTTTTTTACCATGTATAGTGCGCACCCATGTATAGTGTGCACCGTGTATAGTGCACACCTGTGTAACTGCACACTCGTGTATATTGCGCACCCCCTTTTTAGAGGACAAACCTGGGTAAAAAAGTTGTTTCCGTTTATAGTGCGCATCAAAATACTTATTAGATAAAGATGAGGTCAGATTGGCAAAGAAGAATGAAAAGAAGCAAGATTTTCATTTGTCTAACGCATATTCAGATTGTGTTTTTGTAGTATTAATAATCTAGATCTAATTAATTATTCCGTTAGCTAAAAATAAAATATTTGGTAAAATAAACTATTTGGAAGAGTTTGTGTGTTTATTTATTTATTTACTTTTACTTCCACTGTCCCTCCATAAACTTGTCCGAATAAAATGTGTCGTCATTATCGTCTTCTCTGTCGTCTGCTGCATTTAAATATCAGAATAGAATTGAACTGCAACAATACTATGTGTACCAGTCTAATCAGCTGGAAATCAAGCGATATCTAGTCAGCTGATATAAATAACAAAACAAGGGCCATTTATTGAAATTTTACAACAAATATGCAAACATTTATAAAAAAAAAACAAGCTTTATAATACACTTAATTCATTTCTAAGTCAAATTAAGACAATGAATTACTTGTATAACGCGTGTAAGTCACGAAAAGGGAAGTATTTTTTCTCCATTTTGACATCAATTTTCTGCATATAATACGCAAGGAAAAAAAGTTGTTTTTCTTGTTTCCTTGTATTGTACCTTTTGGAAACTGTAAAAGAGGGGAAAAAAACTGCGTATTATACATGGTAAAATACGGTAATGATTTTAACGTAATGATGTCCATGAACATGACGATGATGATATCGATGAATATTATGATGATGTTGATGAAGATGCTGATGTCCATGAATATGAGGATAATGAGGATGATGAGCTCAGGATGATTTAGTTGATGTAAAAAAACAACAAATAATTATGGTATGCTGTGAGGGGAGAAAAAAAAATCATGGTTGCCTCGTGTCCCTTTAATGTACTGAACTAAACATTGGCCAGTGCTAGTTTCAAGAATATTATAAAACTCCATCTACATTTTGCCTATTTGCCTGTCCAGATATTCCTGATTAATACACACAATTATTTGGACAGGCAATTTTCTGAGAGAGATCCTGGCAAGGCAAAATTGGAGGAATTAAAATAAAACAGCTGTAAGAGGCAGATTTATCGGGAAATTTAAAGATTTTCAGAAAGTTTGTGATTAAGTTAATATGCGGCTATTCCTTCAACAGGCACATTTTATGACCTCACTAGCCCTCTCTCTAGCCAGTATCTGGTTGCCATGGCAACTGCTGACCTCAGTGAAAATAAATCACAAAAATGCCAATAACTATTATTCTGTGTACTACAGTCTTGTTTTGTTGTTTCAATTTTACTTCTTGATTATTTTTGGTATAATTTACTGGTGTTTGATGGACGTCCTGGAGGCCAGTTGTGATTGCCCAATATGTTGCCTAATAAATATTTAACAAGGTATTGGGATCCTAACTAATAAATATAATATTAAAACTTTCTCAATGCCTCCTTGGGGAAGCATGATAAAAGATTAAAATTTACTGGAAACCAGTAAGAAAGTCATAAATATCTGTAATGTATTGATTCTTTTTTCTTTTTTTTTATGGGTAATGGCCAAATGTTGATCTGTGAGAGATATATATTGACCATATTAGTGTGCCTGGTCCACATGGTTCAGGGGTAGTAGGCAAATGCTGTTTTCACATTATCGAACATAACAGAGGCTGTTATAACAGATGTTTTAAAGGGATTATTTTGTCCTTGGCATGTTGTAAATTGGTTGTAGTTGTTATATTGTACACTGCAGAAAAGCGGTGCATTTGAGATATAGAAAATTAGAAAATATGTGGGAAATGAAGAAAATGGAGATTTACGTGAACAGTAAAAAAAACGAAGCAACAAAACAATGTGTAGCATTTTTATGTCACCTGTGTTGTGGGCAAGACACCAAATGATCGTTATTTTAATGACGCATTAGTCTGTTGTTACAAAAACTGAACATTGGTTAATGTAATTTTTTTGTTTATTTAGATTTCTTCATCATACTTCCAAAACAATTTATACACATGCCCAAATGCCGTGGATGGCATACAGTACTGGTTTTACCCAGGAAAAAGGGGGTGGTCTGTCTCAAACACTAACAAATTGACCGTCGTATTTAGCCTAAAACGTGCTGAAAATGATGTAAAACCTGCTGAAAATTCAACCAGCCATCCCAAAAGCCACAAGGAGCTTCTCTGGTAAGGTAGAATGTCACTAGGGGTGGGGGCATCTCTAGGTAGGGGGATAATGTGACTAGGGGTGGGGTTATCTCTAGGTAGGGGGAGAAGACTAAGGGTTGGGCATCTCTAGGTAAAGGGAAAATGTGACTGTGGGTGGGGACATCACTAGGTAGGGTGAGAATGTGACCGGGGATGGGGCATCTCTAGTTTGGGGATAAAATGTTAGGGTTTGGGGGCATTTCTAGGTAGGGAGAGAATGTGACTAGGGGTGGGGCCATCTCTATGTAGAGAGATAATGTGACTAGGGGTGGGGGCATCTCTATGTAGTGGGAGAATGTGACTAGAGGTGGGGGCATCTCTATGTAGGGAGAGAATGTGACTAGGGGTGGGGGCATCTCTATGTAGTGGGAGAATGTGACTAGAGGTGGGGGCATCTCTTTGTAGGGAGAGAATGTGACTAGGGGTGGGGGCATCACTATGTAGTGAGAGAATGTGACTAGAGGTGGGGGCATCACTATGTAGTGGGAGAATGTGACTAGAGGTGGGGGCATCACTATGTAGTGGGAGAATGTGACTAGGGGTGGGGGCATCACTATGTAGTGGGAGAATGTGACTAGAGGTGGGGGCATCTCTATGTAGTGGGAGAATGTGACTAGGGGTGGGGGCATCACTATGTAGTGGGAGAATGTGACTAGAGGTGGGGGCATCACTATGTAGTGGGAGAATGTGACTAGGGGTGGGGGCATCACTATGTAGTGGGAGAATGTGACTAAGAATGGGGCATTTCTATTTAAGGGGAGAATGTGACTAGGGGTTGGCACCTTTATGGAGGGGGAGAATGTGACTTGGAATGGGAGCATCTGTATGGAGGGGATAATGTGACTTGGGGTGGGGGCATCTTTAGGTAGGGGGAGAATGTGAATGGCAGTCGGGGCATTTTTTGTTAGGGGGAGAATATGACTAGGGGTGGAGCATCTCTAGGTAGAGGGAGAATGTGACTAGGTGGGGGGCATCTCTAAGGTAGGAGGATAATTTGACTAGGGGTGGGGCATCTCTATGTAAGGGGAGAATGTGACTAGCGGTTGGAGCATCTCTATGTAGGGGGAGAATGTGACTAGGGGTGGGAGCATCTCTGGGTAGGGGGATAATGTGACTAGGCGTGGGGGCATCTCTATGTAGTGGGACAATGTGACTAGAGTTGGGGACATCTCTAGGAAGGGAGATAATGTGACTAGGGGTGGGGGCATCTCTAGGTAGGAGGATAATGTGACTAGGGGTGGGGGCATCTCTAGGAAGGGGGAGAATGTGACTAGGGGTGGGAGCATCTCTATGTAGTGGGAGAATGTGACTAGAGGTGGGGGCATCTCTAGGTAGGGGGAGAATGTGACTAGAGGTGGGGGCATCTCTAGGTAGGGGGAGAATGTGACTAGAGGTGGGGGCATCTCTAGGAAGGGGGAGAATGTGACTAGAGGTGGGGGCATCTCTAGGTAGGGGGAGAATGTGACTAAGAATGGGGCATTTCTATTTAAGGGGAGAATGTGACTAGGGGTTGGCACCTTTATGGAGGGGGAGAATGTGACTTGGAATGGGAGCATCTTTATGGAGGGGGAGAATGTGACTAAGGGTTGGCACCTTTATGTATGGGGAGAATGTGACTAGCGGTTGGAGCATCTCTATGTAGGGGGAGAATGTGACTAGGGGTGGGGGCATCTTTAGGTAGGAGGAGAATGTGAATGGCAGTCGGGGAATTTTTAGTTAGGGGGAGAATATGACTAGGTGGGGGGCATCTCAAAGGTAGGAGGATAATTTGACTAGGAGATTGTGACTAGTCTAGGGTGGGAGCATCTCTATGTAGGGGGAGAATGTGACTCAGGGTGGGAGCATCTCTGGGTAGGAGGATAATGTGACTATAGAGATGGGAGCATCTCCTTTAAGGGGGAGAATGTGACTGGGGGTGGGACCTCTCTACTTAGGAAGAGAATGTGGCCAGTTGTGAAGGCATCTCCAGGTAAGGGTAGAATGTGATGGGAATTAGGGGAATGTCTGCTGGTCATGAAAGACAGAGAAAAATACACTAAATTCTAATTCACTTGTGCAATAATTCATCATTTTCATTCTCATCATCAACATCGTCATCATCTTCATCAATATCATCATCCTCTTCATTATCACCTTTATCGTCTTCCTCGTCTTCATCATCTTTATCATCATCAGCATCATCATAAAACCAGACAACAGTTATTTGCTTATGCTTCATATATGTTTTGCTTATGGACAGTGTCCCAGTAAGTTAGCTGAAGTGTTTTCAATAGAACAACAGATCAATAATTATCACCTTTAATATAGCATTGGATTGAGATTTTCATATAATGTTAATTTATAATATGTTATTAATACTAAAGTGAGACAGGTGCGAACAATATGTTTTCATGATAGTAGCAATCGCATCATTCATAGTCACATGATATAATTGTATTTATCACATTACTTGTTGTGTGAGAGTGTAATAAATCAATAACATTTATTATCATATTACACTAGTGAAATAAATATGCAAATGAAGGCCGAATCATCGATCGGTCCTTCCCATTTAGCATGGTGTGCATCGGAATTGCCCTGTTGATTTCTGTAACCATTTATGTAATACCGGATTTAGGAAATTGAAGTAGTTCCCTTGTTCGGTGGCATACAGGAAAAGACCGAGTCAACATACGACGTCATCATACAAATTGTATGACATCATCATAAAAACTGTTATATATAGGAAGCTACATAAGGGAGCTACAACAAAAAGAGTTTTTTCCTTGTGAGCCTTTTTTGAAGTTATGTGATAAATAGAATCTCTGATTCGTGGGCACTCATGTAAGGTACTTCATTTACTATAAATTATAAAACCCGAGTAATTATCTTAATCGGTGACACAAGATGTCAATAACTCAGACCTTAGGACTGAATAACAAAACAAGCACAAAAACACAACTTGTTAAATCTCTCAAAGGGATGATCTTGTTTACGATGTTTTCAGAAAATAGTGAAAGAATTGCAAGTAGGGAAAACATAGATTTGAATAAATTAAATTTTTTATTTTAAATGGATGTCAGCAGCAAAGCGTTACATACTTTTCCTTTATTAGGCGAGGGACCTCGGGCGGTCAGTTGATAGCGCGTTCGGGCGGTCAGTGGATAGCGCGTTGCGGGCGTTCAGTGGATAGCGCGTTTGGGCGGTCAGTGGATAACATGATCGGGCGGTCAGAGGATAGCGCATTCCGGCGCTCAGCGGATACCGCATTCGGACGGTCAGTGGATAGCGCGTTAGGGCGGTCAGTGGATAGCACATTCGGGCGGTCAATGGATAGCGCGTTCAGTTGGAGTTTGACTCCAACTCCGGAGACCTGGTTTGAGCCTCACTAATGAGACCAGTGTGTCATTAAGTAAGACACTTCCCTGGAGATGTACTATGTCCCTGGTCTCGTCTGTCAGATGGAGACTTAAACTGGGCGGTACTATGTCATTGGTCTCGTATGTCAGATGGAGATGTAAACTGGGCGGTACTACATCCCTGGTCTCGTCAGTCAGATGGAGATGTAAACTGGGCGGTACTGCATCCCTGGTCTCGTCTGTTAGATGGAGACGTTAACTGGGCAGTACTATGTCCCTGGTCTCGTCTGTCAGATGGAGATGTTAACTGGGCGGTACTATGTCCCTGGTCTCATCTGTCAGATGGAGACTTAAACTGGGCGGTACTATGTCATTGGTCTCGTGTGTCAGATGGAGATGTAAACTGGGCGGTACTACGTCCCTGGTCTTGTCTGTCAGATGGAGATGTAAACTGGGCGGTACTGCGTCCCTGATTTCGTCTGTCAGATGGAGACATAAACTGGGCAGTACTATGTCCCTGGTCTCGTCTGTCAGATGGAGACTTAACTGGGCGGTAATATGTCCCTGGTCTCGTCTGTCAGATGGAGACGTAAACTAGGCGGTACTATGTCCCTGGTCTCATCTGTCAGATGGAGACGTAACCTGGGCGGTACTATATCCCTGGTCTCGTCTATCAGTTAAAGACTGGACGGTACTATGCACTATTTCAAACAAAATATTTGCGACATCAGTCAGTAATGAGTTATTCAATTTAGCCACATTGGTCAGTAATGAATTATTCACTATTTTGGCTACATCAGCCAGTAACAAGTTATTCACTATTTTTGCTACATCAGTCAGTAATGAGTTGTTCGCTATTTTGGCTACATTGGTCAGTAATGAGTTATTCACTATTATTCTACATCAGTCAGTAATGAGTTATTCACTATTTTTGCTACATCAGTCAGTAATGAGTTATTCACTATGTTGGCTACATTGTTCAGTAATGAGTTATTCACTATTTTTGCTACATCAATCAGTAATGAGTTATTCACTATTTTGGCTACATGGGTCAGTAATGAGTTATTCACTATTTTGGCTACATCGGTCAGTGATGAGTTATTCACTATTTTTGCTACATTAGTCAGTAATGAGTTATTCACTATTTTTGATACATCGGTCAGTAACAAGTTATTCACTATTTTTGCTACATCGGTCAGTAATAAGTTATTCACTATTTTGGCTACATCGATCAGTAATGAGTTATTCAATATTTTAGCCACATTGGTCAGTAATGAATTATTCACTATTTTGGCTACATCGGTCCGTAATGAGTTATTCACTATTTTGGCTACATCAGCCAGTATGGGACGTTGAGAGTCGTTTACTGTTTGGGAACATCAGTCGGTATAGTATGTGGATATGAGATTTGAAGTTTCCATATTGCATGTATAAGTAACAGAAATATTGAACCTGTTTGATTTCTCAGAACCTTTTTATGATTTATTGACTAACCCTTGGAGAATGTCAGGTGTCAACGTGCTAAATAATCCCTTTTATCAAATTTCTGTGTAACTCAATATATTTTTCTCTAATGCACTTTTTATAGATAGTCAATTACAGTAAATTGCCAATTGTGTACCTAAAGTGTCAATAAAATCAAAACATATCCCAGAATTCTTAATTAATCAATGTCACCGTGTGAACTGGCATAGAAGGATTTTTACTGTTTCTAATTTGAAATTGATATGAAAATTGTAGAATTTTAATCAATAAGATGTTTTTGCGATCACTTTAATGATGATTGATTGATCTCGCACTGACAGTGAGATGGGTGAATATCAACACGTCAATAAATAAAAATGTGCATGAAATCTTAGTTCATTTTTGCTGCACTCAAAGTATATCTACATCTATCTAATTGGTAGGTTAGTGTCAAATTGTTAAGAAGTAGAAGTTGAAAGATGTTTCTGCTTAGCAATGATATTGACGACTTGCATCGCCATTTTGTTGATGTTGTCGACTTGCATCGCCATTTTGTTGATGTTGTCTACTCGCATCACCATTTTGTTGATGTTATCGACTTGCCTTCGGAAGCACTTTAACAATTACTATGACATTCACATGGGTTCAAACTTGCCATCAGTGGAGCACATCACAAGAAATAACTGTCCCTGTGATAATATATGTAATAACAATGCATGTGACAATATACATAATAACTGTCCATGTGACAATATACATAATAATGTCCATGTGAAAATATACATAATAATGTCCATGTGAAAATATACATAATACCAGTCCATGTGACAATATACATACTGTATTTTACCCTGTGTAATGCGCACCCCATTCTGTAAGAGGTGTCAACTCTGGGTAAAAAATCTGTGTATAGTGTGCATCAAAATATTATGCTTTCTATTTCAAATAAAAGGGAAGTCATAGTGGTGAAGAAGCATGAACAGAAGCAAGCTTCTCATTTGTATAACGCCTATTCAGACTGTGATTTATATTAGTAATAGTGGTAAAATAAACTATTGGGAGGAGTGTGTGTGTTTATTTATTTGTGTTGACAATTTTTGAGATATTTTTTTGGGGGGATATGGGTAGCCCTGAAAAGGACTGTTTTATTTTGGCTCTAAAAAGTGCCGTTCAGTCACGTCCGCTGAATCCTTCAAATTCTACTTCGTGATTACCAGCCTCGCTGTCGTCAAAGAATTCTTGCATCTGCACATGCGTCCACTCTCCCTCCTTAAACTCATCTGAATAAAATGTGTCGTCGTCTGCTGCGCTTGGTGTCTTGTAAACAGTTACTAATTAGCAAACATCGGAAGTCACCACATCACGTACATGCTCAAAATCAAACTTTAACTGATTACTAAACAAACATTGTATTGTTATCAATTAGAGATCATTGTCTAACAATGGACACACTGCCGAGGTGCGATCTTAATTGCTTGGCCCAATTAGCAATCATCAAATGTGTACTAAAACACGTTTTCCAAGCATTATTGAACAATAGCCATTTTAAAGTAGGGTGATTCTGTCTTTCTATGCCGTTTAAAAAATATGGCTTCCAAAATAAAGCAAAATTAATGCTTTTTTTTTTTAATAAAAATATAAGAAAAAGCATAAAAATATCAGAATAGAATTGAACTGTTACAATACTACATGTACCAGTCTAAACAGCTGGAAGTCACATGATATTACGTCAGGTGTTATAAACAACAAAACAAGGGCCATAATGTTCACCCATTTATTGAAATTCTACAACATATATGCAACATTATAATACAAAAGCAAGCTTTATAATACACTTTATTCATATATAAATCGAATTAAGTCAATAAATTACTTATATATAAAGCGAGTACATTACGAAAAATTATGTATTATCGGTATTCACAATTTTCTGTCTATTCGTCGTCGAGGTTTTTATCGAGTTTTTTTTTTGTTTCCTTGTATTGTACGCCCCTTTCAGAAACTGTAAAAGTGGTAAAAAATACTGTGCATTATACACGGTAAAAGACGGTAATAACTGTCCATGTGACAATAAACATATTACAAGTCCATGTAACAATAAATACATAAAACCAGTCCATGTGAGAATACACATAATAACTGTCCATGTGACAATATACGTAATAACTGTCCATGTGACAATATACATATACCAGTCCATGTGACAGTATACATAATACCAGTCCATGTGACAATATACATAATACCAGTCCATGTGACAATATACATAAAACCAGTTCATGTTACAATATACATTATAACTGTCCATGTGACAATATACATAAATACCAGTCCATGTGACAATATACATAATACCAGTCCATGTGACTATACATAATACCAGTCCATGTGACTATACATAATACCAGTCCATGTGGTAATATACATAATACCAGTCCATGTGACAATATACATAATACCAGTCCATGTGGCAATATACATAATACCAGTCCATGTGACAATATACATAATACCAGTCCATGTGGCAATATGCATAATACCAGTCCATGCGACAATATAGTACATACTACCAGTCCATGTGACAATATACATAATACCAGTCCATGTAACTATACATAATACCAGTCCATGTGACTATACATAATACCAGTCCATGTGACTATACATAATACCAGTCAGTGTGACAATATACATAATACCAGTCCATGTGGCAATATACATAATACCAGTCCATGTGACAATATACATAATACCAGTCCATGTGACACTATACATAATACCAGTCCATATGACAATATACATAGTGACAGTCATTGTGAAACTTTTAAACACACATCATAAAACGAATGTTGAATGGTAGTAAATGAAGAAAAAATAATTTCAACTAGTACCGAATAACTCATGGTCTGAGGCATTTTTGAGTTTTTAACAAATCCACTAAATGAGTGAGCTCTCAAGTCAATTATTTTGTAATAAATTAAACCATCAGTTGAATAAATTATTTATTACATTAAAAACCCATTTGTATATGTTTTAAACCAAGAGGATGCACTTTGTTAACTTTCTCAGCAACTGAAGTATTAAAAACTGTAATTAATTTTAATATCGTGACTTAACTTCAAAGTTAATGTATTTCAAAAAGAGTTAATTTAGAGTTTAATTTAGGTAAAAAAACAAACACCCTGTTCATTTTTTTGAATTGTAAACATGACAGAAAATGTTGTCAAGTTTTAGAAAAGATAGAAAGATGATTGTTTGACAAAAAAACATATATTGACTAAATTACACTAATATGGGGATTTCACCGACTCGTATCTTCAATCATTCTTGACAGCTTGATTATATATTTGATAAGATGTGTGAAACACTTGAAAATGGAAGCTTCTCATTGAGACTCAAAATTACAATGTTTAACACGATAACCTAAAGCACTGAAATGCAAACTAATGTTAGATGAAGTAAATACAAAGCAATGGTGGTACTTTACGTGACTCAAGAGAACTCTTCAGTATGATATTGTGATAAATAATTACATTCTATATTGCAAATAATGTGTAAATCTCAAATTGTTGAACTTCAATAGTGGGAAATTTAAATGATGGAATGAATGAAGAGTATTAACTGGCAAAATAACACGCTCACAAAATGATAAATGGATATATCAACACAGTTCAGCTTCTTGATCTGATACAATCCAAGGGAGGAAACTGCAACTAAACTGTTGACTGTTACATATAATGGGATGTGTAACCTGCTTCATGATAAGATGTGTGGCCTGCCTTCTCATGATATTTGTGGCCTGCCTCCTCGTGAGATTTGTGGCCTGCCTCCTCGTGAGATTTGTGGCCTGCCTCCTCGTGAGATTTGTGGCCTGCCTCCTCATGATAATTATGTGTGGCCTGCCTCCTCATGATATGTGTGGCCTGCTTCCTCATGATATGTGTGGCCTGTTTCTTCATGAGATGTGTGGCCTGTTTCCTCATGAGATTAGTGGCCTGCCTCCTCATGAGATTTGTGGCCTGCTTCCTCATGATATGTGTGGCCTGCCTCCTCATGATATGTGTGACCTGCCTCCTCATGATATGTGTGGCCTGCCTACTCATGATATGTGTGACCTGCCTTCTCATGATATGTGTGACCTGCCTCCTCATGATATGTGTGACCTGCCTCCTCATGATATGTGTGACCTGCCTCCTCATGATATGTGTGACCTGCCTCCTCATGATATGTGTGACCTGCCTTCTCATGATATGTGTGGCCTGCCTCCTCATGAGATATGCAGCCTGCCTCATGATGAGATGTGTGGCCTACCTCCTCTTGAGATATGTGGCCTGCCGCCCTCATGATATGTGTGGCCTGCCTACTCATGATATGTGTGACCTGCCTCCTCATGATATGTGTGACCTGCCTCCTCATGAATATGTGTGACCTGCCTCCTCATGATATGTGTGACCTGCCTTATTGTCTGCCTTATTATGTGACAAACACAAAAAATGTGACAATCTGATGTGTGGCCTGCCTCATTATGAGACAAACTCATGTGTGGCCTGCCTCATTATGAGACAAATGCATTTGTGACCAGCCTCATTATGAGACAAACTCATGTGTGGCCTGCCTCATTATGAGACAAACTCATGTGTGGCCTGCCTCATTATGAGACAAACTCGTGTGGCCTGCCTCATTATGAGACAAACTTGTGTGTGGCCAGCCTCATTATGAGACAAACTCATGTTTGGCCTGCCTCATTATGAGACAAACTTGTGGCCTGCCTCATTATGAGACAAACTTGTGCGGCCAACCTCATTATGGGACAAACTCATGTGTGGCCTGCCTCATTATAAGACAAACTCAAGTGTGGCCTGCCTCATTATGAGACAAACTTATGTGTAGCCTACCTCACTATGAGACAAATAAGATGTGTGGCCTGCCTCATTATGAGACAGACTCATGTGTGGCCTTCCTCTGTATGTGACAAAGACATAACATATGTGGCCTGCCTCTTTATATGACAAACTCATGTGTGGCCTTCCTTTGTATGTGACCAATACATAAGATGTGTGGCCTACCTCATTATGTGACAAAAACATAACAAATGTGGCCTGCCTCTTTATGTGACAAACTGATATATGCCTCCTATCATGCCTAACTCATGAGATATATGGCCTGCCAAATCACATGGATCATTGTGGCTGGTACCTTTTTTCACTAACTCAGAGCAGAGAGGAATCATTTTCTCGGTTGCCTTTTTCCACTGACTAACAGAAAAAAATCCTCTTATATGGTACCTTTTTCCACAGACTAGAAAAAAACGGTCCTGTTTTCAGGCAACACCATTATTATTAACAATGGTAAGATTTTGGTCGGGATTTCTACATGTTTCTCTGTTTTGCCTTCAAGCACTGTTTTATAACTAGCCATCCTCCAGACTGGAACGTTTGAAAAATTTACAAGAGTTTAGATAAGCGATACGTAACATTATGGATTGTTTTAAAATTACAGACAATGTAAGCAATTTAATATGGAAACAATTCATAATCATTCTTCAATTCTTGAGACAGATACATCAGGCTAACCCATGTGTTGGAAAGTGGTCGATTTCAGACAAATTAAACCCTGAACTATTTCAAACCTATTACTTATTCTGTATTTTATAGATGGATATCAGGCAAATATTCACTCCGTAATATTGATGGGGCATTTTCATATTCACTGCTGAATTAGCGCTTCTCCGATACGTTTTAAAATTCCGGTATGTCAGGATATGTACTTTTATGGTCTTATCACTAGTAGAGAATTCACTTGTTCGTATTGTTTTTAGAATTTTCACTAATCCCGAGGGTCTAAAGAAACCTGCAGGGCAAAAAATGGTATTTGCAATTGTCTAACTTGAGAAGGGGAAGAAGACTTGGTGTCTGTGGTCACTTGTGCACCGTACATGATAATACATTAAACTTTTGATATGATTAAACCAAATGTTATTGTGTGTGGATTAAAGGGACAATGTCCGTATGATTTAGCTTATAAAACACAAAAAAAAATTGTACACACCAACCATTATTGAATATTTACTAAATAAAAACAAGATTGCTTGACGGAATTCAAAAAAAGAAGTACCGCTTCGTGGGGTTGAACTCGTAGCCCACACTAAAATTACGCTCGCGGATAATAATAGTCGATTGTGCAATAGTCAAGCGCGCTCCCAACTGAGCTAAACGGACCAAATGTTATTGTGTGTGGATTAAAGGGACAATGTCCGTATGATTTAGCTTATAAAACACAAAAAAAAATTGTACACACCAACCATTATTGAATATTTACTAAATAAAAACAAGATTGCTTGACGGAATTCAAAAAAAGAAGTACCGCTTTGTGGGGTTGAACTCGTAGCCCACACTAAAATTACGCTCGCGGATAATAATAGTCGATTGTGCAATAGTCAAGCGCGCTCCCAACTGAGCTAAACGGACCAAATGTTTTTCACAAGACATACCGTATAGAAAACCTCCTGCCCCATCACATTGACTTGTTTTCCTCTCTAGGTTATGTGGTTCCTGCCCCATCACATTGACTTGTATTTGTGGTTCCTGCCCCATCACATTGACTTGTTTTCCTCTCTAGGTTATGTGGTTCCTGCCCCATCACATTGACTTGTTTTCCTCTCTAGGTTATGTGGTTCCTGCCCCCATCACATTGACTTGTTTTCCTCTCTAGGTTATGTGGTTCCTGCCCCACCACATTGACTTGTTTTCCTCTCTAGGTTATGTGGTTCCTGCCCCATCACATTGACTTGTTTTCCTCTCTAGGTTATGTGGTTCCTGCCCCATCACATTGACTTGTATTTCTCTGTAGGTTATGTGGTTCCTGCCCCATCACATTGACTTGTTTTCCTATCTAGGTTATGTGGTTCCTGCCCCATCACATTGACTTGTTTTCCTCTCTAGGTTATGTGGTTCCTGCCTCATCACATTGACTTGTTTTCCTCTCTAGGTTATGTGGTGACTTGTTTTCCTCTCTAGGTTATGTGGTTCCTGCCCCTTTACATTGACTTGTTTTCCTCTCTATGTTATGTGGTTCCTGCCCCATCACATTGACTTGTATTCCTCTCTAAGTTATGTAGTTCCTGCCCCATCACATTGACTTGTTTTTCTCTCTAGGTCATGTGGTTCCTGCCCCATCACATTGACTTGTATTCCTCTCTAGGTTGTGTGGTTCCTGCCGCATCACATTGACTTGTTTTCCTCTCTTGGTTTTGTGTGGCCTAGTTCCCTATCACTAAGGGCAGAATGTAAAGCTGCTTCTTGTACAAGTTATACTGGTTTGAGCTTGTCCATCCGTCTGTCTTCACAAATACTGTGTGTCTAAACTCCTCATTATTCTTCAAGTAGATTCTTTTCAGATTTGACATAGTGACCTTGACATGATATGAGAATGAATTGGCATGATATGAGAATGAATGGGCATGATATGAGAATGAATGGGCATGATATGAGAATGAATGGGCATGATATGAGAATGAATGGGCATGATATGAGATTGAATTGGCATGATATTAGAATGAATGGGCATGATATGAGAATGAATGGGCATGATATGAGAATGAATGGGCATGATATGAGAATGAATGGGCATGATATGAGAATGAATGGGCATGATATGAGATTGAATTGGCATGATATGAGAATGAATGGGCATGATATGAGAATGAATGGGCATGATATGAGAATGAATTGGCATGATATTAGAATGAATTGGCATGATATGAGAATGAATTGACATGATATTAGAATGAATGGGCATGATAGGGCATGCTATGAGAATGAATGGGCATGATATTAGAATGAATGGGCATGATATGAGAATGAATGGGCATGATATGAGAATGAATTGACATGATATGAGAATGAATTGACATGATATGAGAATGAATTGGCATGATATGAGAATGAATTGACATGATATGAGAATGAATGGGCATGATAGGGCATGCTATGAGAATGAATGGGCATGATATTAGAATGAATGGGCATGATATGAGAATAAATGGGCTTGATATGAGAATATATGAGAATGAATGGGCATGATATGAGAATGAATTGGCATGATATTAGAATGAATGGGCGTGATATGAGAATGAATGGGCATGATATGAGAATGAATTGGCATGATATTAGAATAAATGGGCTTGATATGAGAATATATGAGAATGAATGGGCATGATATGAGAATGAATTGGCATGATATTAGAATGAATGGGCGTGATATGAGAATGAATGGGCATGATATGAGAATGAATTGGCATGATATTAGAATGAATGGGCATGATATGAGAATGAATTGACATGATATGAAAAGGATAATGAAGAAAAATAATTTTGAATGGATTATCTTTTACATGAGTTGTGGCCCTTTTTATCTCAAAGTGAGCTATTGTGACCGCTTTTTGTCTATCTGCCTGTCAAAACTTTTGTTTAAATGATTCTCCTCATAAACTTCTTGAACAGTTTTGACCAAATATAACACATGCTCCTTAAAGGTCAATGTGTTTCAGTTTTTGTTGTGTCGCCTTTTCGAAGAAAAAAAAGCGATACATAGGGATCACTTTGTCGTCCGTCCGTCAGTCCGGCACGCAAACTTAACGTTGGCTATAACTTTCTCATTTCTTGATATTTCTTCATCAAACTTTCAATATATACTCATCATGACAACATCAACATACTAAAGTATAAAGGTCAAGATCACACTGAAGGTCATTATATGGGTTAAATACTCATTTTTTCTTCACGAAAACATTGCTATAACTTTCTCATTTCTTGATATTTCTTCATCAAACTTTCAAAATAGACTCATCATGATAACGTCGACATGACATACTAAAATATAAAGATCAAGGTCACACTGAAGGTCATTATATTGGTTAAGTACTCATTTGTTTCTGAACGAAAAACTCTTTTTTTTTTTCAATTTGTCAAGGTCATTTATCTGGGTCCAAAAAGCTTTGTTATACTGACATAGCACTGACATAACACTGACAGACAACACATGTTCTGCGGAACACCCGTCTATTGTTAAAATTAGATCAACTTGACATCCAAGATGGCCACCAGTATTATAAATGGTCGATACCTTAAAGAACCACTGAACAATGATCTTGACAGTATTTCTTATTAATGATTGCCAACCTCAAATGAAGTCCTCCGGATAAATTTGTTAGCCTTTAGTAATAGTTCTAGTTTTATTTCAACATTGAAAGTGCAAGTGCAACCTATCTCGCTTACATCTACATCTATGGCTCTGGTTAATACATCTATGGCTCTGGTTAATGCACCTATGACTGGATAATACATCTATAGCTCTGGTTAATGCACCTATGGCTGGTTAATGCACCTATGGCTCTGGTTAATACATCTATGGCTCTGGTTAATGCACATATGGCTGGTTAATGCACCTATGGCTCTGGTTAATACATCTATATCTCTGATTAATGCACCTATGGCTCTGGTTAATGCACCTATGGCTCTGGTTAATGCACCTATGACTGGATAATACATCTATAGCTCTGGTTAATGCACCTATGGCTGGTTAATGCACCTATGGCTCTGGTTAAGATGCATACAGCTTCTGCCCCACTATATCTGGCCTCAGTTAAGTGTGTTTTAGTTTATTGAAACATCCCATCTTGCAATATTGTCCCATCATCCTTCATTTCAGTGTAACTACTCTCAAACCAAATGAGGAAAACAAAGGTGATATCAAAGTAAAATCTGTTGGGAGTGTTCATATAAAACTGTCATTTTAATGCGACATAAACATTTAATTGGTTGGGCATTACGATTAAAAAATCAATGCAATCCTAGATGAAAAGTAGAATAAATATCCTATTGATCCTTATTCACTTATTAAATCCGCATTGATTTTCACATTTCAGGTCCGCAGCAATAAAGCTAGAGCTAAAATAAAATTACATCGATTTTAAGGGTCATTTGACTTTATTATTTCCGCTGTTATTATATTTTAATGATTGTTGTTGTAACTATCATAGCCTGCTTGTTTGTGCAGATGGCCTCTAGAAAAATGCTGCAACTTGGTTCCATTGATTTATAAAACTTTATTAAAAGATCAAAAGGTTTTTGTTTAAAGTAATGAGATTGGTCATTACTCTATTGATTTTTGTATTCAAATTTAATTTGTGGTTGAAATAAGCCATTGATTTATTTTGTTTGCAACGTCGGAACCAATTTGTCCCGATTGCGATCTGATGAGACAAGTTTTTATTTAATTTTCCGGACATTTTTTTATTGAATTAATTTCAGTGTTGAAAGAAACGGCAGATTTTTGTTTCATTTTAGTGGAAGAGCTAATATAATATGTTTTATTTAAAAACGAAAGAAAATAAAATCAGTGAAGCTAAATAGTTATTCTGGGGAAGATAATAATGTAAGCAAATTTTCATGTTATAATCACCTCATTTCAATGTTTTACCCAGTGGGGATAAACCTAAATGGGGGGTCGATTCAATTTTTACGCCATATGAGCCCATTTTCCTTTGCAAAACTATTTTCACAACTTTCCAAATTTTATCGAGATTCTTCTGTCTGCTATGGATATCTGTGCTTCGTAAGCAAGCAGGAAAGACTAATATATAATTATGTGTTTCGCATATTTATATGTTCTTTGGATTTTTGTGAAACTTTCAGGTCAGTGACAATATGAAGTTCCAGATGGAATATTTTTCAGAGTTATTGTTCATGTTTGTTTTTAGCTCAACTGGCCAAGGGCTAGGCGAGCTTATGCGATCACTTTTCGTCCGTCCGTCCGTCCATCTGTTAGCAATTTTATAAAAATTGACATCTCCCCTGAAACCGCTTGAAGGATCTTGATGAAACTTCATCACAATGTTACTTGGGAGGGCCCCTCTCAGATTTGTGTTTTTCATGGCCACCCGTCATTCAAGTTTGTGTTTTTCATTATTGTCGAGTAATCAAAATGGCCGCCACAGCGACCCAAAGTTTACGTAGAGTTATATAGGAAAACATTAAAAATGACATCTCTGAAACCGCTTGGAGGATTTTGATGAAACTTAAATCACAATGATCTTTTGGATAGTCCCTCTTTCTCCGATTTATGTTTCTTGCGGCTGCCAGTCATCCAAGGTAGCCGCCATGGCTAAAACTAGATCAAATTTAAGGAAATTTCAAACGACATCTCCTCCAAAACAACGTATTCCATTCTTGTGAAATGTCATATACATGTTCCTTGGGTTGGCCTCTATCAAGTTTGTGTTTTTCTTTATCATCGAATAATCATAATGGCCACCACGGCGACCCAAAGTTTACATAGAGTTATATAGGAAAAGGTTAAAAATGATATTTTCTCTGAAACCTCTTGAAGGATTTTGATGAAACTTAATCACCATGGTAGTTCGGATAGTCGCTCTCAGATTAGTTTTTTTCGCAGCCGCCAGTCATCCAAGATGGCCGCCATGTCTAAAACTAGGTCAAATTTAAGGAAATTTCAAACGACATCTCCGAAACCACTTATTCCATTCTTGTGAAATATCATAAACATGTTCCTTGGGTTAGCCTCTATCAAGTTTGTGTTTTTCGTTATCGTCGAATAATCAAAATGTCCGGCACAGCGACCCAAAGTTTACATAGAGTTATATAGGAAAACGTTAAAAATGACGTCTTCTCTGAAACCGCTTGAAGGATTTGATGAAACTTAATCACAATGATCTTTGGGTTGGTCCCCCTCAGATTTGTGTGTTTCAGGGCCTCCAGTCGTCCATGATGGCCACCATGTCTAAACTTATGTAAAATTTAAGGACATTTCTCAAACGACGAATTACCACTTAATTTCCATTCTAGTCAAATATCATATGCATGTTCCTGTTGTTGGCCTCTATCAAATTTGTGTTTTTAGTTGTCGTCAAATATTCAAAAGGGCCGCCATGATAACCCAAAGTTTACATAGAGTTATATATAGGAAACATATATACAGGAAACATGTTTCTTGGGTTGTCCTCTATCATGTTTATGTTTTTGAATCACATCTTGCCAGTAGAGCATCTACAGGCCCACTTGGGCCTCTTGTTTCAGTAAGTTTTCCTTAACTCTTGTTTATAACATGACAACCTTGTCCGCTCAATGTCTTTATATGACTTGTACCATTCAGTGGGTATTCATGAAACTTTTAGTAATGTAACAAAAAATGAAGATGCGCATATTGTTGCCAAGTTGTGGTCAAATGATTTTTCACAGAGTTACTGCTCTTTTGTTCCTATAATATGACAGCCTAGTCCCCTCAACTTTTCAGTTGATTTCTGTGAAGCTTTGAGTAAAGTAACCATATGAAACAAATTGCTCTTGATTGTACATATTATGTTGGAGTAGTTACAGCTTTCACAAAGTGAAGTGGAATCTATATCTATAGGAATCACGCTGTCCGTAACGTCCCGTCGTGTAACACATTTTTATTACTTGTATTCCTATGACAGTTTTTGAATGGGTTGTTCCCAAACTTCATATACACATAACAATTGATCAAAAAGCGGGGGTATTCATCAACTTCAGTGATAGTTCTGGCTTTCAGTAAAAGCTCAGAAAAGTTTTAATAGCCATATCTTGATACTTCATACTCTCCCCTCCCCCCTCCCTCACCTCCATATAATTAGATAAAATCCTTTTTAAAAAAGTTACGAACATCATACAGCAAGTAGAGCAATACATACCCTCTGGAATCTCTTGTTGAAATGAAAATATGATTTAAATTTCCGATTCTTTTAATGCATTTCCTTGGGGAAATTTCTCCTCGCTGAAACTTAAGTTTTAATATTTGATTTATTATACCGTTAACAGTTTTATTACGTTTTATTGACAGGATAAAAAGAACCAGAAAAGTGTGTCATCAGTTGCGCTATTAAGGCCGCAGATTTTGTCAGGTCTCTGAAAAGTTATATTGCCTTTGGACTGCAGTTTTCATAAAATGACAACAATTTTGGATCAAAATTGATAGAAAATAAAAAAAAATAAGACTCCCCCCCCCCACCTCCAACCCCCCACCCATCACAAATTTTACGAAATGCAGGATGTCAGAATCTAGCAATTATTTTACTGTGTATAGTTTTTCTGTATGTATGTGCCTCCAGACACTCTTGGAACATTGAAAGCATTTCAAAAAGGATAATTTCAGGTCAACTGAATCAAAGGCTCAAAGGTGAGCTATACGGATCACTCTTCGTCCATCCATCCATCCATATAGGTCATTGTGAACTTTTGTTTTAAACAACTTCTCCTCAGAAACTGCTTGGTCTATTTCATCCATTTAACTTCATAGAATGATGTTCTCCAGATCAATGAATTTCAAGTTTATTAAAATAAGGCCAAAGTGCTATCCAAGACTATTTTGGTGAACACCTTAAAAGTCTCTCAAGAGCCACAGATCAGATTTGGATGTTTATTCTTACTTAATGATTGCCAATGCCTAGACTACCAAGGGTAAAACAATGGCCAAGCCAGCCCTTTAGATTATACTATAAAGAAATTAAAGCTTTAGCCCAAATTAGGTTCCATTAAGACAAGAAATGTTAGAGAATAATGATGTAGACCTTTAAATACAACTTAAGGCAAAACTCAAGGTGGAGTGGGATGCAGACGCCAACACCGTATTGATATAAAGCTCTCTTATTCTTTGAGTAGTTGATTATTACGGATTGCAGGAGGTATATAGTACTTGTTCTACCCAGGAAAATGTGGTGGTTTGCCTCTATCACAAAAAAAAGCATTGACTGTCATATATGGCCTAACATGTGCTAAAAATGAACTAATCTTTGAGTAGTCCAGCTAAATTAGTCTACCTTTTTGGAAAACCTGTACTTCTTGTATTTATATAGGTATTCAGTCAGCATAAAAAAAGTGAATAAAATATTCACAAAATCGCTCGCAATTATTCTGTGTACAATTTCTACAGGTTGTGGGGCGTCCATGGCCGAGTGGTTAGAGTCTCTGACTTGCAATCACTTGCCCCTCACTGCTGTAGGTTCGATCTCTTAGGGGCCTAGGAATCTTTATGTGAGGAAGCTATCCAGCTGGCTTGCGGAACGTCGGTGGTTCTACCCAGGCGCCCGCCCGTGCACGAAAATTGCCCGGAGGAGCACCTGGGGCCTTCCTCCACCAGTGGAAGCTGGAAAGTCGCCATATGACCTTAGCTGTTGGTGCGACTATAAAATCCAATTCAATTCAATTCTACAGGTTGCCTCCAGTCCCTTTAAAACAGTGTATTTGTATTGGCCTTTGTATTGTTTATTAAACAAAGTAAACTTGGAAATTGCATCTTTATTGCTTATTAAATATGCACAATAACTTCTGCTGTATTTCAAATATGTAACACAAATTGAAGTTATTGCTTTAAATATAAACAAAATGACATTTAAAACGGTAAACCGTCTGCTTTTATTTTCAAACCTTATCTTGTTCCATAGAAGGCCACCACCTCAATATTTTTTCTAAAACAAAATAAATCTTCTTAGTTCATAAACCCTTCAAGCTTATCCTGTTTTCCGACTTTTAGAAGACTGCCGTTAATTTCACTTATGTATTTTATTTGACATCATTAGTTGCCAGTGCCTATGGAAATGATTCAAAATCCTGTGCACAGTACATCTTGAAATGAATTTGCTTTTTAATGTCATTTTTTCGTCGTCTCTGGAGACACATAACGAGACCAGGGCCCATTATTTAGATCATTTTAGCGGTCAAATTGGAATTGAATTTTTTTTTGTCTCCTGACTCGGTAACATACTATACGTGCATGGATGATTTCCAATCAATTTGAAATTCCTGGGAGATGGACAAATAATGGACACTGGCCAAGAAATCGTGTCAGATGGAAACATCTCCGCATTAAAACTTTAGTATAATGGACAGGCACCCTGACAGGCTTTTAAAAGAAATTGCTGCAGCTACATGAGTGCCCAAATTAATTTGCAAGATTGAAGTCGCAGTTCTATTGTTGATGACCACTGTAGACTCGGTGAATTAAATATTACTTTTATGTAAATATGGCCGACACGTAGGAGACACCAACTTGCCGTGTGGGAGTGCAATAAAGCCTTGATATATACTGAACGGAAAAAGAAACGCGACACGGGAATTTCCGCTATATATTGTATATACTGCAAACTTAATTCCATATATATTCCAAGGAAATCCCAAGATGTTTTGTAAAATAAAAAGTTGCAGTTAGTTAGAGAGAAAGGACACAACTGTGATGTTGTAGACATTTTAATAACAGTACACATTGTAACAAGAAATTCATAAATGTTGAAGTTCCTCTTTGAAAAATTGAGCCTGTTCAGTACCTTTACCCTAGAAAGGGATTTTCCTCGGTTAAATTTCAGGGCTGGCTGTGTTTTTTTAACTAAACAAAAATTTAAATAAAAGGCATTTAAATCGAATATAGGGTAATACATGCTTGGCTTAAGATGGGGAGAAAAGGTTGATGATTTGCTAGCTGCCTTTTACAGGCCTGTGTTTACGAAGGGAAAAAAAGCATTGATTCCATAGTGGCTTTTCAGCAGCAGTGTAAAACTAGTTGTAGGTCATGCAGTGTTAGGACATTCCCTAACATAATTACCAAACCAAAATACTGACTGCTCGGTCAGCTTGGATGAATTTTAGAAAACGGTTCTCAAGTAGAGCACAGTAACTACTTGTTGGGGAAGCCTTTGTTTTCATTTTCATCAACAATTACTTAAAAAGGACACACAGCAAAATCTTGAAAAAATTTAAAACTGAGGTCATCCCGTTAGTTATAACTTCGAGACACCAATTTCAGTGCTTTATAAACACTTCAAGACTACCCTGTGTCCCTTTAAAAATCTGTCCCTGCAACCAACGAGCGACTAGATGTTAAGAGACATTGGATTGGACAGACAGATATTTTTTGGTCACTAATTCTAATTTCATATATATTTTTCTGACGACCAATAAAGCTTCACGTTTTCTCCCTGCTGTTATTTTATTGTGGTTTTACCATTTATAGAGCTTTTATTTCCAGTAATCCAGCATTTAAATGGATATGGGAGACAGGGCTATAATCAGACATAATTCTGTTTGTCAAGTCGCATATCCAATATCTAAATTAATAACTGTATTTTTATTTTCAACCACAATTAAACAAAGCATACTAGAACATTAAACTAGACAGCGCCAGTGAATCTCCAGTATAATGGTTTGGCTGCCCTTTGTTTATCAGTATATTTTCTCTTTGAAATATTTATAAATGCTGGAATCTAAATAATGACTAAGAAAACTTTAATGGATATCGACTAGAGTTTAACATATTGCATGTCCTGGCTGAAAAAATACTGGAATAAATTGAAGCCGAAGATAAAGAGTCAGCCGACCCTGGTTCAAAAACAGCTTTAACCCTTAACCCACTACATATATATAATGGACTGTTCTTTCTTTGAATTAAGACAATTCCATTTCTGTGGCAAAGGGGTGTTTTGGGGGAAATGACTGATCAGCAGCCAGACATTGTAAGTTACTCGCAGGCGATCTGGGTTTACAATGGTCGCAACGGCTATTATAGTCGTGTTTAGCGGGCTTAGGGTTAATTATTCAATCTTTAGTGCAGAAGAACTACTTGACTTATCATAAATATAATTTACAAGAAAAATTGCTTTAAGCCTTTTTATCTAAAAAAAATAATGTAGATGATTAAGTATTGGTTGACATTAATTTTGCTGGTAGGTAAGACAAAAAAATTAGTATTGTATTATGTTGAATTGGAATTGGATTTTATAGTCGCAACAACAGCTCATATGGCGACTTTCCAGCTTCCACTGGTGGAGGAAGACCCCAGGTGCCCCTCCGGACAATTTCCGTGCACGGGCGGGCACCTGTGTACCCCTGTGAGTGGAGTCCTTCAAAACCATGGTTGACCATGGTTTAACCGTGGTTGACCATGGTCAACCATGGTTGCTGAACCATGGTCAACCTTGGTATAACCTTGGTTTAACAAAAACACTAAATGGCACCATAGCTGAAAACCATGGTCAACCATGAATTACCATGCTTGCTATAAAACATAACCATGGTCAACCAAGGTCGAAACCATGGTCAACCAAGGTCGAAACCATGGTCAAAACAATGGTCACACCAGGATCAGCCATGGTCAAATCAAGGTCAACCATGGTTTAGCCAGTCAGTCATTCTTTATACCATGGCCAACAATGTTTTTTTCACCATGGTTATATGGTTAACTATAGTTGACAGACAAAAAGTTGAGTTAACAATTTCTATTCTCCTTTAAGGTTACAGGTTTGAGGAAAAATATTAACTATAACTGACAATCTAGGTTGGCACTTAGTAGCCAAAATTCCAAAAATAATGAAACTATACTCTAATTTAATGAACTTTTCAAACACAATGCAAAAAATACACAACTTTTTCAAATAATTAAAACAAATAAGAGTCATTGGCTATTTTGGCTACTGCTGGACTTAACCTAGACAGTTCCCTGGTGAAAATATTCCTGTGAATTCCAGTGGACGTCCATTGGAATAATCAAACAGAATTGCTCTGGAATTCCACTGGTATACCATTGGAATTCTAGAGCAATTCCACTTAATTTTTCCACTAGAATACCAGTGGAATTCACTGAATATCAGAGCAATTCCACTAGATTATTCCAGTGGAAATACCAGTGGTGTTCCAGTGAAATACCAGTGGTATTTCAACTGGAATAATCTTATTATTTCAGTGGAAATACCAGTGGAATACTAGTGATATTTCCATTGGAATAATCTAGTGGAATTGCTCTGATATCCAGTGGTATTACAATACCATATATGTTTACCTACCCGGTTTGATTATAATAGTGGGATTCGATAACATTTAGGACAGTTTAAATTGGAGGACAGACAGCATAAGCTCATGCAATAATCTCTGGCCTGTGGCCATTAGAGCTATATATAGCTAATTAAATATAACTTCTTTTTTAAATTTATTAAATTCTGACACACAGTAAAAACAGCAGGCCGTATAGCGTCTCCAAACATTCTTCCTTGGTGATCAGTTTGGTATAGGGCCAGGTTTTTTTCTTTGATCTATGCACTGCAATAGTTCGTCCCGCGCCATCTGCACGTATGCCGTTTTTGGCCTCTCCAACTACTGAAATCTGAAAATAAGTTTTTCATAAAACAGTGACATCATGTGTTTTTTAAGTATGATCTGCTGCCTTAAATATAGCTTTAAATTGTTTAAGAAAACCTTTAAACAGATTAAGAGCTAGACCCTTTTATGTGTAACTGGTGCAAGTGTCTACAGTGAGACGATGACATAGGACGAGTGTTCAGGGCCATTTTACCATCATGTTTTGTATATGCTTTCAACTTAACACTTTTTTGAACTATAAATACATAATCTTGGGTAGGTACATGTTTCAATACATTGATTCTTCTGACAGCAAGCATTTATGTTAAATTTTTTTTTTAACCAATACCATTTTTTTAAATAGAAAATTGATTGAATGTTGTTTAACGGCTCATCAACACAGTATAGGTTATTTAGAGCCGCCCCAGAGAGAGGGGAAGGATACATAGGAATCCGGGAACCTGCCCTACTCTTATTATCAAATAGATTCCTATGGTTCTTTAACGTGCTCGGAGGATAGACCGATACACGGGACCACCCGGTTTACATCCCTATCCGACGGACGAGGCTAAGGGGAAAGTGTCTTGCCCAAGAACACACCGACGGAACTCAGTGGCACCACGGAGGATTGAACCCGGGGCCTCCGGTTACAAATCCGCCGTGCTACCGACTGCGTCATTTTTAATAGAAAACAATTATTATACCTTCATACTTTGGTCAGGTAGAAGGTACAAAGACCCAAGAAGTATTCTGGTCCATGGCTTTATCTTTCTGCGTCTTCATTTTTGCAGCATTCTTGTTTAGCTTTTCCAGCCTATCGAAATATAAAGGCAACCAAAATAAAATGTAAACATTAACTTTTAAAAAGATCGAGTTGAACGTCATCAGCAAAATGGCATGCATACTTTGAAACTCTATCAAATCATTTTCTTTAAAATCCTGATTAATATATGATTATATGAATAAACTTCTTTGTTGTACAAGATATCACACTCAGAATCTGGAAACGGGCAACCGGAAGCTGCTGTGAAACGACCGGTCCAAGCCGTTCTACACTTCTCAAGTCGCAGTTCCAAAATCCATTAGATTTTATGCTTGTAAACCCAGTTTACACAATTGGTTTCATTCATAAAATAATGCATTTATTTAATTGTAACGGGCTGTTTTCCATCGCTAAATGTCTGCAAATTTACGATCGCCGTACATTCGCGAAAACTGATGACGTTATATTCAGCATACGATTTCCTCAATCTTAAAATGAATTGATGCGTTCGTGTTTCGTGGAAGACTATATATCTACATATTAACTTGTTTATATGCATGACATATGATTAGTGTAGGCTCCAAAATACTTACGGATGTTGTGTTTTCTGCTTTGGCGGTCATGCAAAGTCAGCGTGCAGCGTTCTTTTTTAAACGGTGCAGCGTTCTTTTTTAAACGGTGACGTCACGTGATTTTCACACGTCGTTATAACCGTTATGATTCCGTTCACACGGGTGGCATTCTATTGAATAAAACTCGCTGTTTCTAGATATATTGGCCTGAATCACAGACAATATTAAACATGTGTTTTCCACACCAAACAATATCATTAAATCATTTTAATTTCTCGCTCAGTATCAGTTTAAAAGTGAAACACGGAAGTCTGCGGCCCTGGAATGTTTTGCGAAAAAAGCGAACTTTTTGAATACACTCAAAGCACTCGTTTATTAATGCGATTACATGAGGTATTTCATTGATAAAGTATGAAATTAAACGTATATGGATGTGCATCTTCCCCAAAAGCGTTACAAAATTAGCGATATGCTTTTTTTCCAAACAATCGTAACATTATACCAATGAGCGGCCCTGGATTGTTTTGCGAGAAAATGCAATTTTTTTAATACACTCGAAGAACTCGTTTATTAATGCGACTGGATGAGGTATTCAGTGTATTTCATTGGTGAAGAATGAAATTAAACATATATGGGGTGAAGAATGAAATTAAACATATATGGATGTGCATCTTTCCCAAAAAAAGCGTTACAAAACTTAGCGATATGCTTCTTTTTTTATATGTCACCGGTTTTCGCGATTCCAAAAAACGAAAAAGTATTTAGTTCTGAATGTTTAATTGATATACAGGCCTTACACAACTGCATTTAAATGTTCTAAAATACACTAAGTGGATTTAAATGTTGGGCAAGGCAATTGCCTTTTGAAAATATGCTTGCTCTGAGGCTGAGAAATTTTATTTTAAAAACATTTCCAAAATTTTGATAGAGCATCATCAAAAAAACTGACCAATCAGTGACCAGAAATAAGACATACCAATACATTCTGGTAGGTGATAAACTCGGTCTTTATCCTTGATGTTCAACCAAGTTTACTGTTAAAATTAAGGTATCTACAGTGTGATTCTTTTAAAACCCTGCATATTTCATGTACATTCATGCAAACTGATTCAATATATGTATTTTTCAACATCAAAACCTTGAAAATTATCGTCTTTTTACTCTGCAAAAGATTTTTATTTTACTATAGAACCTAAGGATAAAAACCGAGTAACACACATTTTATCACCTACTGAAAATAAGATAAAATCTCAATATCTTTGCAACGGAAAATTATGAATAGCACTGAGAGTGCCTTCTAATTAAAATAAGGCATAATTCATTTTACAACTAAAACCATCTCAGAGCAGATGGTGTATCTTAGAATTATATGGAGAAAAAATGGAAGGGTGGGGAATAGACAGACTCCTGCTGACCACCCTTCGAAATCCAAAAGCGCGCTGTCTGTGTCAGCAACTGAACAAAATGCTGGGGAGAACCCTGGCTGAGCTGTTAGTTGAGGAGGCCTGGATGATTTAAGATTATGGTGACCAGCTCAACCATGGTCATTAGGATTATCGTTACCATGGTTGTCCAAAAACCATGCTTTTAAACCATGGTTTTAAAAGACAACCATGGTCAGAATCTCAACCATAGTCATCAATATTTACCATGGACTGAGAGCATGGTTGACCATGGTTATTACATTGACCATGCTTACAAACTATGGTTTTGAAATTAACCATGGTCAAAAGCACTGCTGACCATGCTTCAACCTTGGTTCAACCATGGTTGACCATGCTTAACCATGCTAAGCATGGTCAACCATGGTCATCAGTTCGCAGGGGTAGAACCACCGACGTTCCGCAAGCCAGCTGGATAGCTTCCTCACATAAAGATTCCTAGGCCCCTTTGGGAGCGAACCTACAGCGGTGAGGGACAAGTGATTTCAAGTCAGAGACTCTTAACCACTTGGCCAAGGACGCCTCATGTTGAATGGGACTCGTGGCAAATATAATATTTATAAATATATTCCGAAAGAGCGAGTCCATCAATGTTTTACAAGAAACCGTCTGACCAATTTAAAGTTTGTCCACGATGCTGCAAGGGATGATTTTGTCTGTATAATTATCTTGTCTGTAAAGATTGTGTACTTTCCCTTTCAGTTAGGTTCTTGTCTGTGTCTCTTGTCTGAGATTGCGTACATCCCCGTTCAGGTGTAGGCCAGACGTGTATACAAACACTGCTGCCCAGTTTGGGTGTGATCCTAGTCATGCCTAGTAGGATTCAAAGTGCATAGTATATTATATAGAGTGGAGTCTTGGTGTGGAGTCTTGGAGTGGAGTGGAGTGAATAATTGGAGTGACCTTGGAGTCACACTTTGGAGTGACCTTGGAGTCAAATTTGGAGTGAATATTTTGGAGTCAATTTTTGAGTCTAAATTTCCCAATTTCAACAACTAATTCCAAATTTCACGTCTTATTTTAACTTGGGCACTGTTACTACACGTTCTAAATGAAAAATCCATGTTTGTGGAACAGTTAGGCTGAGCGAGCTCTAAGTTCCCATAAACTTTAATGCTTTTCGTTTTCAGTCTCTGTTGTATGATGGACATATTGGACATATTGGAACTCTGTATACCCCTGACACTGGATGTCAGTGTCCTGACCTAAGATTAGTTGGTCCCTCGGGACTAGTTTAGGTCAGACCAAAGGGTCATTGCTTCAATACTGGGGTTAATGTTTGAGAATCCAAGTTCATTTATGTTGTTTTTAGATGGTCTGTGGCTCACATTAAGGTTAGCACATGTCTCATGGGACAATGCAGCTGTACTGAGTATGTTAGGAACTGTGCACCTTGTGAGGGTCATTCAGAAATATTATAAATTGATAATTATCCAAAATATTCACTCCAAATCTGACTCCAAGGTCACTCCAAAATGTGACTCCAAGGTCACTCCAATTATTCACTCCACTCCACTCCAAGACTCCACACCAAGACTCCACTCTATATAATATACTATGCCGATTCAAAGTGTGTAGAAATGTGATGGAAACAAACACACATGTTTACCATGTTTGAGTGCGAGGAAATTATCCAGCTGGCTTGCGGAACATCAGTGGTTCAAAAATGGCCTAAAGGGGCACCATGGGTCATTCTTCACCAATGGAAGCTGGAAAAGTCGCCATGTGACCTGTGTGACAATAAAATCCAATTCAGTTCAATTCAGTTACCATGTTTGAGAATTAACAAACTTAAAGGTTCATTATTTCAGTGGTTTTCCCTTTTAACATCGCTTGTTTCTGCTTCAGGAGTTGCCACTACCCGATCTGAAGAGGCGATGTCGGGAGCAGCTCGAGGTCATGTCCAAGAAGAGAATCAGAAGGATCTTCTCCGGTAAGCTCTCCATCCATCTCCACCCATCTCCACCCATCTCCACCTCCCATCTCCACCCATCTCCACCCATCTCCATCCATCTCCATCTGGCTTTGATATTTTGATTGACCTTTTATCTGTAAAGGCTGTTACCTGGTCTGTTAGCCTCGGTTACTAGGCCTGCTTCTGATTTCTTCGCTACGCTATGATCTTCAGAACTAAGACCTGGGGAAGAACAGACGGTTTGAAATCGCCCCTCACGTCAGGCGATTTTGGCGAGACTTTGAGAGTTTGTATGAGAATTTCATTAATAAAATATTAATTTCTTACTTTTAACTTGTGAGAAGCAGCAAATGACGTCAAAAAGTTTAATTGGTGCTTTAAAAAGTGTCGTCACATTTATTTACAACATAGCATCATAAAAAACGTCGACTTTATGTGCGTGAACGAAATCAGCTTATCGCTAGTGAGCGCTTTATTTGGCCTAATATGCCCAGACTGATATCTGCAAGTGAGACATATGCTTGATACAGTCTTGGCAGGCCAAGACTACTGGTATGTCTGCAGGTGTAGTCATTATGCCCCCCGCCAAAACGGGTGGGGCTATACTGTTTTGGCCTTGTCCGTCCTTACAGTTCATCAATTTTGCTCATATTCTCAAAACCCTTTCACAAATTACTTTAGATTTTATTTGTTGATTACTAAGGTTGTACAAAAACATTCCATCATATTTCTGATCACCTGTGACCACAAGGTCAAGGTCACACACTTGGAAGTTTTGCATTTAGCGGGACATTAGTTGGATATCCGACATATCTAGTTTGCCTTTCCTTGACAAATTGCCTTTGATTTTTTTGAGCGTATTGAAAGGATTGATATTTGTTTAGAATTGTTCAAATACAGTATTTCTTTATTTAATTTATTTATAAAAATAAACTAAATTTGCCATTAATCACCAAAAGAAATTACACTGAACATAATAAGATAAATGACGCAAAGAAGGTATTTCCTAATTCTGGTTATGCGCAAGGGATAGGTATTCTAAACTTGGCCATAAAATAAATCGCAATATAATGCAAAGAGAGCATTATGTGAAAATACCGATTTTCTCAGCGTGACAGCTATTTATAGACTGGAGGTATATATATATATTTTAACAAATTTAGCCCCTTAGCCTCATGTACCCCCTTTAAGGTTATAATATTCTGGAAATCCACTTACGGAGTTACTGCGTTGAACTTTTCAGTGAACAAAGTCCCTACAATTTAATTTTCATTAACTCATTTAAAAATAGTTTTAATTTAAATATAATAAGGGAGGTATCAGAGTAAATATATTAAGGTAGTGTCTTTATATGTACCATTGTTAAGAAAAAAATCAGTTTTTTGTCTCTCCTGAACAATTTACCAAAGTGTACTTACGGAATTGTTGCGTTGAACTTTTCAGCACACAAAGTCACTATGATTTAATTATTATCATTAACTCTTTTTAAAAATAGTTTTAGTTTAAATATAATAAGGAAAGGACCATAGTAAATGTTTATTATACTTAAATCTAAGGTAGTGTCTTTATATGTACCATGTTTTTTTTCTCCCCTGAACAATTGACCAAAGAGCACTTGCGGAGTTGTGCCTTGAGGCAACAATTTATTGCACAAGACCAATGCACTGAGATACATCCAAAGTAAGTAGTACCTGTAGAAAACATATAGCAGAGTTGATCACACTAAAACATGATAAGATTTTCACAAGGTACAATTAAATACTGATTAAGTTACAACCTTGCTGTCAATATTACTACGCTTTAAGGCATATTTATGTCAGTCTGCTAACATTTTTTCAGAATAAGACAAGTTTTGGAGATAAAATATTATTCATGACATTTATGGTGATGACTCAAGAAATTACGACTATATAACCACCTTGCAACTTGTTACAACAGAGAAGTAATGACTATTTCTAACGCCCTTTACAAAAATTCTGCAATCCGATTGGTTGACGTTGAAAAAAAATTGTGACTATTATCCAAATCCAGTCATGTGATGTTAAACCATCAAAAATGAGACATCGCTGAGTTTTCTTTGAACGGGTTTATCAGAAAAACTTTCAAAATTACTGAAATGCATTAGAAACAGGTTAACCAGTATTAAATGTTGACTTTTGCAATGCTAAGGCGTCGCCATTAAACAAAGATTGCGACCAATAAACAACTGTTATGCCAAATGACTGTTATACCAAATGACTGTTATACCAAATGACTGTTATGTCAAATGACTGTTATACCAAACGACTGTTATACCAAATGACTGTTATGCCAAATGACTGTTATACCAAATGCCTGTTATGCCAAACGACTGTTATACCAAACAACTGTTATGCCAAATGACTGTTATACCAAATGATTGTTATATCAAATGACTGTTATGCCAAATGACTGTTATGTCAAATGACTGTTATATCAAATGACTGTTATACCAAATGACTGTTATACCAAACGACTGTTATGCCAAATTACTGTTATGCCAAATGACTGTTATGCCAAATGACTGTTATGTCAAATGACTGTTATGCCAAATAACTGTTATGCCAAATGACTGTTATATCAAATGACTGTTATACCAAACAACTGTTATGCCAAACGACTGGTATGCCAAACGACTGTTATATCAAATGACTGTTATGCCAAACGACTGTTATGCCAAATGACTGTTATATCAAATGACTGTTATACCAAACAACTGTTATACCAAATGACTGTTATGTCAAATGACTGTTATGCCAAATGACTGTTATGCCAAACGACTGTTATACCAAACAACTGTTATGTCAAATGACTGTTATGCCAAACGACTGTTATACCAAACGACTGTTATGTCAAATGACTGTTAAACCAAATGACTGTTATGTCAAATGACTGTTATACCAAACAACTGTTATACCAAACAACTGTTATACCAAACGACTGTTATGCCAAACGACTGTTATGTCAAATGACTGTTATACCAAACGACTGTTATACCAAATGACTGTTATACCAAATGACTGTTATACCAAATGACTGTTATGTCAAATGACTGTTATACCAAACGACTGTTATGCCAATCGACTGTTATGTCAAATGACTGTTATACCAAACGAATGTTATACCAAACGACTGTTATGCCAAACGACTGTTATGTCAAATGACTGTTATACCAAACGACTGTTATACCAAATGACTGTTATACCAAATGACTGTTATGTCAAATGACTGTTATACCAAACGACTGTTATGCCAATCGACTGTTATGTCAAACGACTGTTATACCAAACAAATGTTATACCAAACGACTGTTATGTTAAATGACTGTTATACCAAATGACTGTTATACCAAACGACTGTTATACCAAACGACTGTTATGTCAAATGACTGTTATACCAATTTACTGTTATGTCAAATGACTGTTATACCAAACGACTGTTATGCCAATCGACTGTTATGTCAAATGACTGTTATACCAAATGACTGTCATACCATCACAAAATTTTAAATTTCAATACAGTTAACCCTATAATTACCACCTTGCAGCTTGTTACAACAGAGGTGTCTATACCTTGGTACTATGGATGCCATGATGATGCCTTGTTCCTTTAAACAGGGTTATATTGGGTGACCCAGGTCATATTTTGGATTCTGGGTTACATTGGGAGACCCTGGACATATTCTGGATTCTGGGTTTCATTGGGTGACCCTGGACCTATTTTGGATTCTGGTTTACTTTGGGTAATGCTGGAAAAATTTTGGATTCTGGGATTTCAGCACATTTTAGGCTATGTATGACGGTTGATTTTTTGTAATGGATGCAGACCACCCACTTATTCCATGGTAGAACCAGTCATACCTCCCATCAACATTAAAAATCAACACTTTCTCACAAGTTGACGCTAAGAGGTGAATTACATGCAGGAACAATAATAGATTGCAACACTTCAGTGTTCAGCCAGGTGCATGTAAAACAACAACAACTTTATCATGGTCAAATCTTTACTTTTAATGAAAACGAATATATTTTAAGTCATAATAATGACATAAGCATTTAATCTCAAAATTGCTGAAATAAATCTGTAAATTAAGAAAAAATTAACAGAAAAATCAACCATAAAAATAAATGACCATTAGTTTGACGATTACCGCCATTTTGTATTTGAGTTTTCAAATCCCACTTAACTTTTGTTTCATGTTTTCAAATTTGCATTAAAACTGATGAGTATCTGTAATCTTTATTTTCAAAAAATGATAATATAATAGCTGTTAAAAGCTGTAAAACATACCAGCCTGCTATTTTATGGGTTTGGCGGCTACTGCCTATCAATTCACAGGTCAATTAAAGTTAACCCTACAGCCTGTGAAGTAGATACATTTATCTTCATTAATCCTGTAACATAACTGGCTAATGGTATACCCATGCTTTTATCTACACATTTCATTTTAAACACCATCTCAGTTATTGAAAACATAAAATTAATAGCTACATTGAGGCTCAGAAGTTCGGTTCAGTATCCATGCAGTGATGAAAATACACTTCTAATGCGCCTGACAAAAATCCTGCAATCCAATTGGTTGACTTTCAAAAGTTTGACTATTAAATAGTGTATAACCTGCCGTAATTCCAGTCATGTGGTGTTAAACTGTCAAAAATGTCAAAAATGTAACATCATTTAGTTTTATTTCAATGCTTACATTACATTAATTTTTATTTACTACTTCATTTCTTCATCTTTCATCAGTTTTTGTGCACAATATGACCTATTTATGTGTAGACGTGCCGTAAAACACCATTCATTCATTCATTCATTCATTCATTCATTCATTCATTCATTTATTCATTCATTCATTCATTCAGTCATTCAGTCATTCATTCAGTCATTCATTCATTCATTGTGTTTGTGAATAAAACTTTCAAAAACATCAAAATGCATTAGAAATGGGTATTAACAGTATTGAAGTTTTAACTTGTCACCATTAAACACAATTTGCGACCATTAAATGACTGATATATACCTTTGCAAAATTCCAAATTTCAATACAGTTAACCTTATATTAAATTGACCTTGTACCAAATTTTGCAAGTACTAAAATTGAAATTAAATGCTTGTGTATTTGATTTTAGCCTGTGATGTAATGACATTTCTAACTCAAAGGACTGAAGGTACTGAGGGTTGACCACCAAGGAATGGATTCTCATTGCCATTTGACAGATTGCATAAATAACCTGTCTTCCAAAGAGCCTGCACGTTTACAGTTTACTGCACTGCAGAGATCTACTTAACTTTTGTCACCAGTACCATGTGTACGGCCACAGACTACTTGACCCCGATACAGTGTCAAGACTACTTGACCCCGATACCGTGTCAAGAGCCACACCACAGACTACTTGACCCTGATACCGTGTCAAGAGCCACACCACAGACTACTTGACCCGGATACCGTGTCAAGAGCCACACCACAGACTACTTGACCACGATACCGTGTCAAGAGCCATACCACAGACTACTTGACCCCAATACCGTGTCAAAAGCCACACCACAGACTACTTGACCCCAATACCGTGTCAAGAGCCACACCACAGACTACTTGACCCCAATACCGTGTCAAGAGCCACACCACAGACTACTTGACCCCGATACCGTGTCAAGAGCCACACCACAGACTAATTGACCCCGATACCGTGTCAAGAGCCACACCACAGACTACTTGACCCCGATACCGTGTCAAGAGCCACACCACAGACTACTTGACCCTGATACCGTGTCAAGAGCCACACCACAGACTACTTGACCCCGATACCGTGTCAAGAGCCGCAAACTTCTAGCATGATTATTTGAAATTACTCCACAAATTCAATGTTGTTTTTTTTTCCAAAGAAGTCCATTCTTTTCACAATCATATTTCACATCATTTGCCAAAAAAAAATCAAAAGCCGGGAATCCATTTGTACGTGATTCGTGGTCTGTGTCCGTGTCCGTGTCCACTATGGGCATGCTGATCAGTGTTTACACTGTTCACCCCTCAGTAAGAATGTTTTCCTTAACACTTTATATATAATATATTACCGGACGGTTTGTATTCAAATTTTAGCAGACAGCGTTTTAAATTTTTTGGTGAAAGGGTTAAACGTTTTTCTCCAGTTTCCTTTAGGAAAATCACATATCCCTAAAGCACAGTTCCCTAAGAGGGAACAAAGGTAACTCTTGTTATTCATACTGCAGAAGACACATTTTCTCATTGGCTTCCATTTTATTATTAGCTTAACCTTTCTGAACCTCGCTGTAAAAAACTGAAAACTTCTGGGTATTTATTTTTTCCAGAAGTCAATTATCATCAGAAAAGATCAAAATCCATGTTAAGACCAATACTCAGTTACTGAAATTGATTTACTGAAAGAGAAAATTACGATTAACAAATTTTAAGCTCTGGTTTCTTCAATCCAGATGATTCACGAAAGATAACTTACTGCTAACACTGGGAACTTTTTCATTTTAAATGCCACAAAAATCAAAGAGTTTTGACTTATCTCTGTTTGCTATATAATACTTTAATGTGATTGTGCCTATGTATCATATGAAGTGGAGAACTGGTCTAAGTGGAAGTTTTGATTAAATTACTTTTCCATAGATAAAAGTTTGTAAGAATATATTTCAAGGGTTAGGGTTAAGGTTATCTAATTATTTGAGATATATTTTTCTTTCTTTTTTGGTTTCAAACTGAAGCATCATTAACAGTTGTTCAGTTTGTTTGAATGGTGTTTTATGTCATTTTTAATACATTTTAGGGGGCGTCCTTGGCCGAGTGGTTAACTGTCTCTGACTTGAAATCACTTGTCCCTCACCGCTGTAGGTTCGATCCCTCAGGGGCCTAGGAATCTTTATGTGAGAAGCTATCCAGCTGGCTTGCGGAACGTCGGTGGTTCTACTCAGGTGCCCGCCCGTGCACGAAAATTGCCCGGAGGGCACCTGGGGTCTTCCTCCACCAATGGAAGCTGGAAAGTCGCCATATTACCTTAGCTGTTGGTGCGACTATAAAATACAATCAATAATACATTTTAGGCCATATAAATTATGATGGTCGATTATTTTTTTGTTTTTGATTTTTTTTGATTTTTAACAGAATCTACAAATAAAATTCCATGATATTTCCATGACCCAGCATTGGTTTCCCTGATTAAGATAAGAATATACAGCCTCCATCTGCCCTTATAGATGTTCCTTCACCAACAGATATATACATATATTTTTTTAAATGTTTCTTTTTTCATATTCAAACCCTTTCGCCACCAAATTTCCAGTGACATCTGCTAACATTTAAAAATTTAAACCTTCCAGTAATATATTATATATAAAGTAATATGGAAAACGTTCTTAATGGGTGGCGAACAGTATAAACCTGATCAGCCTGCACATTTGTAGATCAACGACAGTGAGTCTAGATCAATGTTGTATGACTGTGGCAGTGAAAGGGTTAAGAATAATTAATCTAAAATAGTTGTATAACTGATACATTTAATATGCAAATAATTCCATAGAAAATGTTGTTGTTTTATTTCATTATTTTTTTCTCTTTTTCTGCATGAGAGTGTCAATTACATATATGTCCAACATTAACTTTGTTTTTTGTAATTTAGTACAGAAAGAAATTCCCAGATTTTGCATTTTTTTCCTCTGTAGTGGAGTTTATTTTTGCCTTTTCCCGAGTATCAACCCGCTTCTATTGCAACCGTCACTACAATCAATCATTAATAACTTGTTCCATTGATTTCTGAAATTGTGACATCATGATCAATTAAAAAAAACATAATTTTGACAAAATTGAGCATCATTTTGAAACAAACCATAGGAAACCTTGAAGTCAAATATTTCCATTTCCAGGCATAACTAGAACTATCACTGAATGTGATGATACCCCCCATTAATTTTAAATCTAACAAAGTGGCCATAAATCTGTAATAAATGTTGAGATATGCAAGTATTAAAATGTGTTAAGCGATGCGACAAAAATGTGTTACATGACGGGACGTTACGGGACAACGTGATTCCTATTTAGCCCCCACTTCACTTTGTGAAAGCGGGGGTATAATTATCCATTCCTCATAAGCTGATCATCTTATATTTCGCATATATTAAATAAACTTCTACGTTATAATTCAGCTCTTCTATGATTATAGTTTTGTTGTAACCATTTGTCAATTTTGATGTTGTTGTCACCATTCTTCTCTAAAACCTTTCCCAAAGAGGTCAGACAGGAGGTCTGATATTGCTGTAAAAAAAGTGATATATTTGGCTTTTATCAACTTCTTATTTAACAATACACAAAAACCCAACGTAAATGCTTATTTACTTTTGAATAGTTGGGAAAGTCACTGTTTTTGTAATTTAATCATATTTTCATAAAATAATTGCCACTCAAAGGAGAATATTGTAACAAATTCAGATGACATGCAAAACATGACCTGAGCTAATGACGTAAAAATGACAGAAACGTAACAAGGTTGGCTTCAGCTTTAGACCTGAGTGCCTCCATAAGATCTCAACTATGATCAACTCTAGAGCTTAGAGGACGTTGCCCGTCTGTAAACTTTTTTATGTAGTGACTACTCCTGTAAAGTGATCAGCATGACATGACGGTGGTCCTTGTCGAAAATCGTTTCGAATTAAACATGGCTGGAGCGGCCATCTTTGTTTACATAGAGTTATATAGTAAAAACTTCTAGCGACTACTCCTCTGAAACTGCTTAAGGGATTTTCATGAAATTTCTCAGGAATGTTTATCTTGATGTCTAATTGATCCTATCAAAATTTCAGGTCTGCCAAAAATTCAAGATGGCAGCCATAGCTAAAAATAGATTTTTAAAAAACAAGTTTGTAGCGACTTCTTCTTGAAAACTGTAAGTGATATTGATATGGGACTTTTTCTAAAATGATCAACATGACATGATGTTGGTCCTTGTTGAAAATCATTTGGATTCGACATTAAACATGGCTGTCAGCCGCCATCTTTGTTTACATAGTTTTATATAATAAAAACTTGTAGCGACTACTCCTCTGAAACTACTCGATAGATTTTCAAGAAACTTCACAGGAATGTTGCTCTTGATGTCTAGTTAATCCTAGCAATATTTCAGGCTGGCCAGAAATTCAAGGTTAAGCCACCATGGCTAAAATAGATTTTTAAAGTGATATTGATGTGGAACTTTTTCTAAAATGATCAGCATGACATGATGTTGGTCCTTGTGGAAAATTATTTTGATTCAACATTAAACATGGCTGCCAGTGGCCATTTTTGTTTACATAGAGTTCTATAGTAAAAACTTGTAGCAACTACTCCTCTGAAACTATACTTGACATATTTTCATAAAACTTCACAGGAATGCTAATCTATCTATCAAAACCTATCAGTAGAGCTTCAAGTTAATTGACCTCTTGTTGATGTATCACCTGTAGTGTAACAACACTGCTGATAGCAATGCCATGAATTTCAGGTCTTAAGTTCTAGCTTCAGTTGGATTTATTTTCTCTTTCTCTGAACATTTTTGATGATCATCTTGGTATTCTATGTTTTCTGATGACTGTAAAAATAAGCAGGGACTGATCATAAATCCTGATGAAAACGGTACCATATAATCCCTAATAAACGCCCCCGGGGGCGTAACATTTTTGAAAAATGGGGTGCGTTTATTTGAGACCAAAAATACATAATTTAACTTTTAAATCAGACATTATTTAATGATTTTCTTTACCAAGAAAACCAAAGTCCGCATGTCAGTCAATCAATTAATGCATCGGATTTTAAGTTTTCTAGTGATTTTGTGTGCCATTGTGAATGAAACATATTAACTTGCTTCGTAAGGTAAGTTTAAAAAAAATGGTTGGGGGAGGGTGGGGGGGCTTTTAATAGGGATTATACCGTATATCCAACAGTCTTCGCAATTAATTCAACACTTTGTAAAACTTAATTCACTCATTTGGCATTCTTCAGTATCATTGACAACATGTGCTTTTAGATGCATACACACAGTACGAGTAGTTGCATCTGTTTTATGAGAAAAAGTATAAGTGTTAACATGTAATAAAAAACTTCATAACATTTTGTTTTGACTTTATTCCCATCACGATGTGCAAATCTAATAATACAAATTTATGCACTGCACTATTTTTTATTAGAGGTTACACAGTTCCTGGGGAAAGTAATCTGTAATTTGAAACAAAATTATCATTAAACTATATAATAAGGGTGTAATGCTTGTGCATTGCTTGTGCATTGCTTGTGCATTAAATAAGCATTATGTTAAGTTTGGTTGAATTGTTATTTATGAGAATGATTGGTCTTGAAAACATGAAGATGTGTACTTTTCTTGTTAAATCATCAAAATTATTAATATATTCAGGTCTCACAACACTATTATCTCCCTTGAATACTTGCGCCCTACAGATGAAGGAGGTAGATAAAATAAAAAAAAATCCGCTTTTTCTACAGTTTATATGATACATTGATTAATCTTTACCAGGTTCTAAATCAACAGCATTTTAGGAATAGATCACAGAAAAAATCATGTTGATATCAGATTTCTAGCTAATTCTACCTCATTTTACACATCTTGGGTGTAATCATCACGGGGTTGTATTTTTGTCGAAATTTTAATAGGTGTCATAGATAGATAAAAAAAATTAAAAATGGTAAATATTTGTTAAGTGTGTTTTAAATTGCAGATATTTGATCAATGAAAGCGTAAAAGGAAAATGGGACGTGTTGTAATATATTCTAGGGTGTAGCTACAGTTTTCAAGTTAAAGTTCATTGTTTGGACATACTTGTTTTGTTTGTTTGACGTTCTCGTGCAAATTGGTGTAAATGCGAGCATTATTAGGAATTTCCCTGTTCTATTTTAAGTAGGATAGTGATACGGAATCTATTTTTAGTAGCATACTTATACGGATTCAGAAAACTTCTAGAGGTGATACAGGTTTTTGTATTCCACTTAAGAAAATGAAGGTACTATGTATATAATTGTTGATAGGTGTATAATAAAAATAATATGATTTATGCACAAAAAAAAAAGTTAGTTTTTTTTCGACCAGACTATTTGATTAACAATATTTAAACTGATTCTTTTATGGGGCCTAGTTAGTGAATATTTACATTGAATATGCATCTGACCACGTTATGATGGTTTTACTGGTATGTGGATTGAAACCTTTTATTCTTTTAGATTGCCTCCAGTCCTTTTAAACTGTGTTTTCAGTATTCATCTACAATAGTCTTAAAGTAGTCAAGTTGTGTAATGTGTGAATATCTTCTTTGTTGTCAAATGGCAACATTGGCAGACTGGCATATGTCGTCGCTGCCTGACGCAATCGGTGCCAAAAGAGTTAATGTTGATAGACACTTGCCTGGTTTCTTTCTATAGCCAGGAATACCATGCATTTGAGTGTAATTTGTAAAGTCGTATAAGTGAATGACAATGCCTGTGGAGCTCTGCGATCTAGTGATAGAGCGTTGGACCCATGATCTAAAACGTTGTGGGTCCGCCATGACCATATGTGTCCCTGAGCCAGACACTTTATCTGCATTTGCTTTGTACTGGTTCTACCCAAGAAGACATGTAGAGTGATTAAGGTTTAAATTAATGACAACATTACTGAATTTATGATTGTTTGTTTTTGAAGGTGATGACCCAGCCACCGTATCCTCGTCTGGAACGGAAGATGAGACGACAGAAGAAGAACCAGAACCAGGTAAGGCACTGAAATTCACCAAATTTGATTTGGTTTGTTTCAATAGGATCACGGACGAGTTTGACACCAAAACAGATGCCTGTATTACAGTCAATAGGATCACGGACGAGTTTGACACCAAAACAGATGCCTGTATTACAGTCAATAGGATCACGGACGAGTTTGACACCAAAACAGATGCATGTATTACAGAATTATTGCTCTTGATAATTGAAAACTAGAAAAATGTCACCTGATGAATGCTTGACTTCAATCTTATGTTTGCTTCAATAAGATTTTTGAACAAAGCAACCAACAACGTCTTCATATGACAATGGGGGCATCCGTGGCCGAGTGGTTGGAGTGTCTGACTTGAAATCGCTTGCTCACTTCTGTGGGTTTGATCTCTCATGGGCCTAGGAATCTTTCTGTGAGGAAGCTACCCAGCTGGCTGGTGGAACGTCAGTGGTTCTATCCAGTGCACGAACATTGCCCGGAGGGATACCTGGGGTCTTCCTCCACCAATGGAAGCTGGAAGTCGCCATAGGACATTAGCTGTTGGTGCGACTATAAAATTCTGTTCATTTCATATGACAATAGTATATATAGACACAGACCTAATAACAAATTTATTAATATGTCTGTGATAGACAAAGAGATAGAAGGAGTAATGATATGCTGCATTTTTGGAGTTACATAATAACAATAATAATAGACTATTTATTGAGGGTAACACATTTAGTTTGTGAACTAATCTTCATGTGGCCCTCATGATAAATAGAAGCTCATTTGTGCCTATTTTAATATTAAATTCATTAAAACAAATTGGATTAAATTGATATGACTGCCGAGAATCAAATTAATGAGTTTAATACCTGGTGGAGTTATAAGGAGGTACTTGGGTTTATGCAACCGGGATATAAAATAGTACTGAGTACCGGGTTTATGGCAACCGGGATATAAAACAGTACTGGGTTTATGGTGATTGGGAAGAGGTACAGAATGTTTTTGTGTCACCTGCATAGCATGGCTGACACTTAGGGATCTGTCTTGGTCGTCTTGTCGTCCGACCGTCACACTTTAACCTGCACTGACCTTGGCCACAACTTGAAAAGAAATGTTGTTACACATGTTTAATAAGTCTGGGTTTCAGCAGGGTTATGCCCCTTTTCTTAATGCTCCATAATTTATGAAGGAGTGCACGGCTTCAAACTTTTTTGTTAGATTGTACTTGCTGTAATTAGCACCTGGCAGGCGACACAAGTGTACCATGGAACACCCTTCGAGTTTGTTACCAGTCCTCTGACAGTGGTGAAAGCATTTACAACACATAGCGATTTGCGACCTGATGCTAAAAAAAGGGGGGTGGGGGAATGCTGTCCTGTAAATGCTTAATGAGTAGGTCGAAGTACAGCGAACCAAACACTCCAAGTTAGTAATTGATATGTCCCAAATGTGTATTATGACTGATCAAGGTTACACCCAGTCTTGAAACTTTAATATGATTTTAGGGTATTATCAGCAACTTCCATTTCCAACAAATTAATTTGACAATATTGTTGGAAATGGAAGTTGCTGATAATACCTAAAATATATTAAAGTTTCATGACTGGGTGTAATTGATCAGTCATAATACACCATTTGGGACATATCAATTACTAACTTGGAGTGTTTTTTTGTTTTTTTTCCATGATTGCCTTCATATAAGTTTTTGTAAGGTCAGCTGAGGGCATAAAATGGGATGTTTTAATTGCAAGCATTGAAATAAGTTTGGCTGCTGATATTCAGGTTTGTAAAACGGGTAAAAGAATAATAAAAATAAAATGTCTCAATCTTGAGACTACCATTATTAATCGGTTTTGGAATTTGAACAAAATTTGTTTTTAAAGAGTTTTTATATGCCTGTAGGGACGTATTATGTCATGGCAATGTCCGCCCGTCCGTCTCTCCATTATCGTTTTACCTGACAACTGATTGTGGCTAATAACTTTCAAAGTATAAGGTCTGCAACATTGAAACTGTGTAAATATCTTCAGCATGATCCAATAAATACATCCGATAAAGGCCCATAACTTTCTGTTCACATTTTTTGAATTATTCCCCTTTGAAAAAAGGTTTAACCTTGAACTTAATCTGGCCTTTTACAAATGATTATGGCTATTTCTTTCAAAGTATTAGGTGTATAACAATGAAACCTTGCACACATCTTCAACATGATTCAATGAATACATCGTATAAAGGTCCATTCCTCTGTGATTAATATTTTTTGAATTATTTCCCTTTGAAAAAGTTTTAACCTGGAACTTAACCTTGCCAACGGCGGGCATATATGCTCTGGTTTTAATAAGAGCTTGGATGAGATTGAAGTAAACAACAGCGATATGTATATTATTATAAAGTAGGCAAATTTCAGCATTCAGTAAATGGTCTCACCTTTTCACCAAATTTGTTAGAAAGTTTTGTTTCAATCAGATCTTGAACAAGTTTGACAAATAGCAAAATTGATGCAGTAGGGTTAGAGAGTTACTACCCTTCATTAAGGAATTTTGTGTGTGAAACGTGTGTATACATCATCAATAGATTGTGAGTGTCTGAAAAAAATTGGCATTTTATGTCCAAGGTCAAAATCGTATAATTTGTGTGTAGGGTGCATAACTCCTATATTGCTTGAGATAATGGAGAAATATACCGTGTGTATGAATCATCAGTAGATGGTGACGGTTGAGTAACCCTCCAAATTTAGGGTTGTATTTTCATGGTCACGCATCAGGATCAGCCTCACTATTGGTTGTGTCTTTTTTATGGCCCCACCACCGAATGGTGAGGGGGCATATAGCGTTAGCCATGTCTGTCCTTCCGTCCTGAAAAGTTTGCGTCAAAATCGACCTTGTAGTACCTGAGTTACGGCTCTTTTTTTTGCCAATTTTTACGTTAAAATCGGTTGTGTGCATGTCTATCCCCTTAAACTGTTTTCAACCGATTGTTTCGAAACTTTACAGGATTGTTTTTTCTGTGGGAGCACTTAAGGTCAAGGTCACAGAGTCAAAGACATGCACATTTTATGGCTGGTCCATATCTCCTAAATGGGACTTGTATGAGTAATAGACGGTGTCGCTGTCTCGCACATGTCACGGTGTCTCGCATGTGTTGCGGTGTCTTGCACTTGTCATTATATGTTGCACATTTCATTATATGTTGCACATGTCATTGTGTCTCGCACCAAATTCAAGGTCATGCAATATTTATATCCAGCAATATCCTTAATCTGGAATTAGCCTCTCATGTATTTTACCGGTCACATGGTGTGAGTACAGACAACTTGTACTTCTACAATGTTCAGCGCACTCGACTTGAACATTGAAAAATAAGTGTTCCGCAGCGTTAGTTTTCAAGAAAAGTTAACCTATCATGTACCTACATGGAAAACCCATTCAGACCATAGAACCTACATGAAAAACCCATTCAGACCATAGAACCTACATGGAAAAACCATTCAGACCAATTCAGACCATAGAACTTACATGGAAAAAAGACATTCGACCAATTCAGACCATAGAACCTACATGGAAAAAACATTCAGACCAATTCAGACCATAGAAAGGATGAAATGGCTTGTTATCCCAGGGAGGACTTGAACATCAAAGAAAAACACCTCCAAATACTGTTTTGCATATGACATTGATGCTTTGTTAATTTGCATCCTATTGATAAATGCATTCACTTATGAGAGCCATGTTAATTAGTAGAGCCTCCCTGGGCCCTCGTGTGTCTCTTGTTACAGAAAATGCATGTTGATGGATATGCTGCAGTCTCCTGTGGTGGGACTGTTGACCTTTGTTTGATGTGTTGCTTAATTAAGTAACATGTTTGGTACTCTTATTGATATACAATGCTGTGAATATATGCATATTACTTGGAGGGGAAGGTTAGTTGGTTGAATGGAGTTCAGCACATTTTAGGCTATATATAACGGTTGTTTTTGTTGTGGCGGAGGCAGAACACATACTTTTTCCTGGGTAGACTCAGTACTGTATACCTCATGCCATCCGTAACAATCGGCACATAAAAAATTTCTCACAAGTCGAGAAAGGAAATGGGGGTAACGGGAAAGTGGACAGGTTTGGTTATTGATTGGGCAAGTGTAGCAGGGAGAGTGCGAGGATGTTTTTTTTTTTTTATGCATTCGTACAGTGCAGTAAATGCATTAAAATCAAAGAATAATATGTATTTAAAGCTGTACAGTCCCTATTTTAACTGGTAATAACTCATGAATATGAATGAGTCACGTATGAAGTAGTTTCAAATCGACGAACACCCCAAAAGTCAGTATATAAGGAGAAATCGATACATACTATTTCACATTTTTATTTAGCCTCCGTACAGGTAGCATTGATAAATATACGGCTCCAGAATATATGTGATAAAAAAAATAGTTGCCCGGAACGGGATTTTAACCACTGCCTTGCACTTGTAAGATTTGAAAGATGTACGCTGAACCTCTAGACCACTGCTATTTATTGGTATTTTGTAGCATTTTTAATACTAAATAGGCTTTACGTAATAACAAGAGCGCGCACACAAACTCATGAAGCGCTAAATAACAAGTCGAGATACGGTTAATTTGAGGCGAAGTATTAGTTTCATATTGATAAGATATAGTATTACACCAGGCAATGTTAATTTACACGTGCGACAATATGGACTGCATATTTATTGATCCATCTTTAGTTGCGTTCAAATATGTTAAGTAATTTTGCCTCATAATATAATTATAGTAGTTAATATACGAATTTTCTCATGTAGCGTTGTAGTTCAGTGGATAGAGCACAGGACTTGAAATCAGAAGGTCGTGTGTTCGTGCCCCGAAAGAAGCTAACTTTTTTTTTCGGTAAAAATTACTGTTACCTGTGTATAGGTACAATGTGCACTGGTCGATGTATATACAGTAAATAATTTCCTGTGCTATATTTGCTTGCTAAAATACCCGATTTCGACATGAGCTGGTGAACATGAAGTTACAAATAAAGACACGCCTACAAAGAAGAAATCAATTGATATAGGGACTCTGTAGCTTTAAAGAAGCAGTGGAAAAAAACGAACACCATTAATAAACTATTTAGATGACAAATATGTGCACATTATTTAGTGTACTTATTTTACTTATTTTATTTCCAATGGTTTTACAAATGTTACAGTTGCAATTGTACATGAAACAAAATATAAAAAGGGATTCGGATGAAAGCATTTCCTTGAATGTTCACATAGTGGTACTATATAAAACACGTATTTCTATTATGGGGGCGTCCATGGCCGAGTTATTAGAGTCTCTGACTTGAAATCACCCGCCCCTCGTCGCTGTGGGTTCGATCCCTCATTGGCCTAGGAATCTTTATGTGAGAAAGCTATCCAGCTGGCTTGCAGAGCATTGATGTACCCAGGTGCCCGCTCGAGCTTGAAAATTGCCCGGAGGGGCACCTGGGGTCTTCCTCCACCAATGGAAGCTAGAAAAGTCACCATATGAATCGTGTTGTAGCCAATTAAACTATAAACTAGATTAATTGGTTTGATTTGATTTTACTGTAAAGGAATTTTATTAGATTACCACCTTTAAAGGACTGATTAATGTAACTTAGCTTCCCACCTTTAAAGGACAATTTAATGTCACTGAAGCATACCGTATTTCCCCTAATTGTAGCACCCGGGCACTGCAAAATGTAAATGTTTTTTTTTTTTTGAATGTGTATGAGGGTTACGGGTTGGGGTGTATATAGGCACTACTGTTAGGAAATGTGCTTTTATTAGGGGAAATACAGTTGTTGTTTTTTATATTTTGTGATTTTGATCATGCTGACATATTTTCTTTCTACGTTTTACATGGGTTGGTGAATAGATTTTTAGCCAGCCCTTCAAGCGCCAAAGCCGCCTCGGGGACCTGATCTTTTACAATCAAGTATTACTCACAACAAGAATACCTCCGTGGTCGAGGGGTTAAAACATTGCGCTGTAAACCTTCTCGCCTCTCACCGCTGCTTGTTCGAATTCCACTGGGAGCTCAACTTGTAAGTGAGAAATTATCGATTCTTACGGATGGCAGGAGGTATACAGTATTGATTCTATGCAGGAACAAGTGGGTGATCTGCCTCCACCACAAAAAATCAACCATCATACATAGCCTAAAATGTACTAAATAATGACTTTAAACACCAAACAAACAAATACTCACAACAAGGCGTGGTGCACAGTGTATTAGCCAGCCAACCGTGCAGTCGTCTTTTGCATGGACGTTTTTGAAAAAATCGCGGCCAATATTTGGAGGAGTGGGTGGGGTAAAATTTTTTTTTATTTTTTTGCTAAACAACACTTCCAAACTCTTGCTTTCTCAATATTGTTATGTTTTATATATATTTATAGAGGAAATATTGTCTAAAATGCATCTTTTTCACCTTTATCTGTGAAAATACTACAGATTTAACAAAGGAAAATACAATATAGCATTTTTTAACAAATCAAGGGCCATAACCTGTCGATGGTTCATAAAGCTGCCCAGGATGAAAAAAAACAAAGCTTCTGATAATGGAATAACTTTTCTTAAAGGTGCATTAGAACAGAAACACCCACTTGTCGTGAATTGGCGCGTAAGACGTGTTAGCAAATTATTTTGCACACCTTGTTTGCATATTAGCACACCCAGTTCTTGAATTTCTGCCTAATACACTGGTGGTGCATGACCTATCGTTAGATTCATTCCAGAGGTATGATACGGCCACCTCTGATCAGCAAATTGTATTAACTTTAGTTTCACTTTAAAGGGACACACGGCAATCTTGAAGATTTTATCAAGCATTAATATTAGCATCTCGATTTATTAATCCAGTTTCATTTTGACGTTAAACCTGCTAGCATACAATTCAATACAATTTTCAGTTTTCATTTTTTCTTATTTTACAGTTGTAGGTTTACATATACTTTTGGTGCATTATAATCACATGTTAGTAGTATGCAAAAACAACCTGCTTTAGAATATTCTTACAATTAATATTAATGATTGAACAAATGCAAGTTATGTGAAAAAACGTGACGCCTTGAATTTTTAAAAAGATACATTTTTTATAAAAGTATTTCCACAATTTTAAACTCTCCAACAACTGAATGAATTTAAAGCAAAAAAATGGCAACCCAACTTTTTTATGTAACAATTCACAGGATACTCCTGTTTCATTGGAGTCTGTTTTAGGCATGTTTTTTTTATTGATTATGTAGAGGAATTACAAATTGTTTATTTTATCTATTAAGGTTATATGATAATAGCCCTGCGTTGATTGATAGACGACTTAATTGATTCATGTGAAAATGTACCCATCTCTCCTTATAGCGATGTAAAATATTTCCTTTTGAGGTTTAAAGCATGAAACCAGATACAGGAATCACTAAATGGTTTTGAAGAAGAAATGTCAACCAGCTTTTGGTGAAATTGTTTTTGCAATAATGCGGTTTTCAGTTTCCTTTCGATTTGTAAGTGTGTCGGTTTGCCTTCTGATTAATTGTGACAGGCTTGGAAATCTGGTAAAAGACACAGTTTAATGATTTAAAAGGCAGTCAGATAAAAATACCCAGAATTCTCGGCCAATCATATTTAAATGGCAATCAATCAGTAATTGAAAAAGACGCAGAGACAATTGTCATGTCGAATGCCAATTTTGAAAGAATATTTCATTGATAGCGGTTAATTTCCATCTGCTGGGTAATTTTAAACTCAAATATTTTGACTTGAATTTAGTAAGATCACAGATTTGTTTTGTTTCTGATGTTATCATAGTTGTTTATAGTTGGACCACAATTCGACAAAATAAATCTTAGATGATACTTCTAGCTGATTTTTTTTTTTTTAGTGAAATAATGTCAGTGTTTCCTTTTTGGCCATCTGTGGGTCTAAACTCGATGCCATAATCTCTATGCAAAAAAGTGTGTTTATTCCCAGTAGGAAAAGAAAAAATCCCACTTTAATTTTTATGCCCCCAAAACTGAATGATGAGCATACAGCGTTAGCCATTAACCATGTCTGTCTGTCCGTGCTTGCATTTAATAGCTTAAATGGTATTTTATGTCGGTCCAATAGCCTCGGTGGTATATTTTGATTAAGTGATAACCGCTCAAAAAAATAACATATTTTATGGGGTGGAGGAGCAACGATGGTGCGGATTGTGTGGGGTGTTATAGTGGTTAAAAATATACGTTATTTTTTATCAGTTAAGTCCAAGTATTTTGGTACCTCCTAAGGCTGTATAGGACACAGGAAAGAACACTTGAGCAGTGGATAGGTAAATGCAGTGACCACTTAAGGTTACAGGCCACTTAAAGAAAATATAGCGACACAGCCAAACAATTTCGAAGAAAAAAGAGACATAGGTGTTGCATTTCTGGCGGCGGCAGCGGCGGCATCAACATTCAAGTTTTGCGTTTAGATCATTTTCTCACAAACTGTATGCACTAGACCTTTCAAACTTTGCTTATAGTTGTATCATGGGTGGTACATCACAATGTGACAAAGCAAATGTGGAAGTGACCTTGACCTTCCAAGCAAAGGGCAGATAACTTACTAATTTTTAGGTTCAACTTTTGCGTTTAGGTCACTTTTTCACAAATGTATGCACTAGACGTTTCAAACTTTGCTTATAGTTGTATCTTGAGTGGTATTTCGCGACGTGACAAAGCAAATGTGGAGGTGACCTTGACCCTCCAAGCAAGGGCAGATAATCTTATAATTTTTACCTTCAACTTAGGCGTTTAGGTCACTTTTTCACAAACTGTATGCACTAAGACCTTCCAAACTTTGCTTATAGTTGTATCTTGAGTGGTACATTGCAACGTGACAAAGCAAATGTGGATGTGACCTTGACGCCTCAAGCAAAGGGCAGATAACTTAATAATTTTTAGGTTCAACTTTTGCGTTTAGGTCACTTTTTCACAAATGTATGCACTAGACCTTTAAAACTTTGCTAATAGTTGTATCTTGAGTGGTACTTCACGGCGGCGTGACAAAGCAAATGTGGAGGTGACCTTGACGCTCCAAGCAAGGGCAGTTAACTTTATAATTTTTACCTTCAACTTTGGCGTTTAGGTCACTTTTTCACAAACTGTATGCACTAAGACCTTTCAAACTTTGCTTATAGTTGTATCTTGAGTGGTACATTGCAACGTGACAAAGCAAATGTGGATGCGACCTTCACCATCCAAGCAAAGTGCAGATAACTTTAATTGTTACATTTACATCACTTTCTCATGAACTAGAATTATGCACTTGCTGTTTTAAACCTAATTTTTAGCTCGACTGTGGTGTGGCGTCCGTCTGTCCGTCCGTCTGTCCGTCCGTCTGTCTGTCTATAAACTTTTATTTGTAGCGACTACTCCTCTGAAACTACTGGATGGATATTCATGAAACTTTACAGAAATGTTGCCCATGAAGTCTAGTTGATCCTAGCAAAAATTCATGTTGATGCGAAATCCAAGATGGCCACTAAAGCTAAAAATAGATTTTTAAAATACAAGTTTGTAGCGACTACTTCTTGAAAACTATAAGTGATATTGATATGGTTTCTAAAATGATCAGCATGACATGATATTGGTCCTTGTCAAAAATCGTTTTGATTCGACCTTAAACATGGCTGCCAGAGGCCATCTTTGTTTACATAGAGTTATATAGTAAAAACTTGTAGCGACTACTCCTCTGAAACTACTTAGCGGATTTTCATGAAACTCTACAGGAATGTTGCTCTTGATGTCCAATTGATCGTAGCAAAATTTCAGGTCGGCCAGAAATTCAAGATGGCCGCCACAGCTAAAATAGATTTTTAGCTCTACTGATCAGAGAATTATATAATGAAAACTTGTAGCGACTACTCCTCTGAAACAACTTGACGGATTTTCATGAAACTTCACAGGAATGTTGCTGCTGATGTCTAATTGATCCTAGCAAAATTTTAGGTCGGCCGGAAATTCAAGATGGCCGCCACGACTAAAAATAATTTTTCAAAATACAAGTTTGTAGCGACTTCTTCTTGAAAACTATAAGTGACATTGATATGGGACTTTTTCTAAAATGATCAGCATGACATGATGTTGGTCCTTGTCAAAAATTGTTTTGATTCAACGTTAAACTATGCTGCCAGCGGCCATCTTTGTTTACATAGAATTATATAGTAAAAACTTGTAGCTATACTCCTCTGAAACTACTTGACGGATGTTCATGAAACTTCACAGGAATGTTGCTCTTGATGTCTAGTTGATCCTGAATTTCAGGCTGGCTGGAAATTCAAGATGGCCACCACGGCTAAAAATAAATTTTCAAAAAACATGTCTGTAGCGACTACTTCCTGAAATCAAAATCAATGAGTAGAGCTTCAAGGTCATTGACCTCTTGTTAGATTTGATATGCCGTTGTGCGGTGTCCGTCGTCCGTCCGTCCGTCTGGCTGTCCGTCTGTCCGTAAACTTTTTTTTGTAGCGACTACTCCTCTGAAACTACAGGATGGATTTTCATGAAACTTTACAGAAATGTTGCCCATAAAAAGTCTAGTTGATCTTAGCAAAAATTCATGTTGATGTGAAATCCAAGATGGCCACCAAATCTAAAAATAGATTTTTAAAAAACGAGTTTGTAGCGACTACTTCTTGAAAACTCGTAAGTGATATTGATGTGGGACATTTTCTGAAATGATCAGCATGACATTGTGTTGGTCCTTGTCGAAAATCGTTTTGATTCGACGTTAAACATGGCTGCCAGTGGCCATCTTTGTTTACATAAAGAGTTATTTAGTAAAAACTTGCAGCGACTACTCCTCTGAAACTACTCTACGGATTTCCATGAAACTTCACAGGAATGTTGCTCTTGATGTCTAAATGATCCTAGCAACATTTCAGGTTGGTCGGAAATTCAAGATGGCCGCCACAGCTAAAAATAAATTTTCAAAAAACAAGTTTGTAGCGAGTACTTCTTGAAAACTAGAAGTGATATTGATATGGGACTTTTTCTAAAATGATCAGTATGGAATGTTGTTGATCCTTGTCGAAAATTATTTTGATGCGACGTTAAACATGGCTGTCAGCGGCCATCTTTGTATGAAAACTTGTAACGACTACTCCTCTGAAACTACTTGACGGATTTTCATGAAACTTCACAGGAATGTTGCTCTTGATGTCTTTTTGAACCTAGCAAAATTTCAGGTTGGCCGGAAGTTCAAGATGGCCGCCACGGCTAAAAATATTTTTTCAAAAAAAAATAATTGTAGTGACTACTTCTTGAAAACTATAAGTGATATTGATATAGGACTTTCTAAAATGATCAGTATGACATGATGTTGATCCTTGTCAAAAATTATTTTGATTTGACGTTAAACATGGCCGCCAGCGGCTAAATTCGTTTACATAGAGTTATATAATGAAAACTTGTAGCGACTACTCCTCTGAAACTACTTGCCGGATTTTCTTGAAACTTCACAGGAATGCTGATCTAGCTATTAAAAACCTATCAGTAAAGCTTCAAGGTCATTGACCTCTTGTTATGAAATTTCATTCATAGAAGAAAGTGGGACAAATTAGAAAATGCCCATGCCAGACTAGATGCAGCAGACTTATTGCCCATGATTACCAGGCCATCCTATCCCTGTTGTTTTTGCAATGTTTTAAAAAAACTACTGATTGGAATTTTATGTTGACAACCCTTGATATCAGAGTCGTTTTAGCCAGTAGAGCCCTCTTGGGCCTCTTGTTTTTAATAGAATGGCATTTTGTTTTTAAGTGTCATCTCGGCAAACGGCAAACTCGATTGTTTTTAGTTACTGAAATGTTTACAAACATTCATATAAGCATCACTGACCTTTTTATTTTTAAGTCCAGCCCCCGTTAGGCGAGACGTGAATCCACGGATTTCTTGTTATTAATGAGAGTTCAGAAAAACTTGGGAAAAGGTATAAGAATTATCAAAATAAACAAAGAAGATATGAAAATTTGAAGGTTGTTCTAGAATTAATATGGGAGCCGCCATTTTTAGAAATAAGACTTCATAGTTCTAAATTATCATATATGGCATATTGGTATCAAAGAAAATCACTGCAAATGAATGCAAAATCCTTTATTGGCTTAATTTAGTCTACGTAATTTTATACCTTTGCTGTGAGTTTCCCTCTGTCAATCATTTAATTAACATATTTATATTCCATATATGGTAATTTAGAACAATGATGTCATAGTTTTTAAAATGGCAGCTTCCATATCTGTTTCAAAAGAACCTTTAAATAATCATATCTTCCTTGTTTAACATCCCATTTTGATAGTTCTTTCACCCGTCACCAATTTTTTCAGAACTCTCAGTAATAAAGATCGTTTGGCTGTGTCACCATATTTCCTTTAAGAATCAACCACCTTAGCAAAAAGACCACTTAACATATCAATAGTGGTTATGTCCGTCCGAGTGTCCGTACCGAAAAGTCCTCCACAGTTTTTGACCGATTGTTTCGAAACTTTACAGAATGCTTAGGCATAAAAGAAAAAAAAGTGTTTGTTTCCGCTAACCCTACCGATCCTATTATTTAGCCGCCGACCCTAACTTTTTTTATTGCAAATAAAAAATAAAAAAATAAAATATAATTTTTTATTTTTTATTTATTTTTTTTAAATAAATAAATAATTCTAAAAAGTTGAACCCGTGAACCAAGGTTTCTTATGGAGATAAAAAATAAAAAATAAAAAAATATTCCTCCAATGAGATTTGAACTCACGACCTCTGGGGTTTCCAGTGTACATTATCAAATATTGAAAAAGGGCCATAACCATGTATTATCTAGGTACTTTTTATCAGATTAAAAGTGTTGTTTCATTAGCAAAAATAAGGTCATTAATAATAAAAAAAGAAAAAAAAGTTTTGCCTAACTACCTACCCTATTTTTTTTGAAGCCGTTAGCGGAAACAAACCATTTTTTTTTTGGCCTTACTTATAAATGTCAAGATATGCATATCGATTCGGCGTTAAAATCGACCTTGTATTTCTGGAGTTCCGGGCCTTTTCCTTCTTAAAATTTTACGCTTTCTGCGGATTGTTGTGTTTATTGAGGGTATCCCTGGCCCATGGACACATTTCTAGTTACACTCTCATCTCATTTCTTGTCCACTACAGAACTGTTTGATAGTGATTTTACATTTCTTCTCCACTGCATGTTTCTTTTTGTCTGTTTTCATATTGGGCTATATTCCCAATGCCAAAACATGTATTTTTTTCGAATTTTGAGACAACAATTCCCAGTTTAAAGAAAAAAATACAAAATATATAAAAAAGAGTGTTAGTTTGACAAGTACTGAGAACGAAACTCTTGTAAATGCCTTTGTTGACCTTAGTGTATTGAAAACAGATTTCAATGAATGTTTACTGTATTTTTTCCCAATTTTATGTATGAATAGCCCTAAAATTCCCAATTACGGGTTATGTTCCCAAAGTATAGAAGAAAAAAACACTGCACTGTCAAGTATGGAACTGTTTAATAAACTGATTACATTCCCATCTCATCTCCTGAATGTCCACTATGGAACTGTTTAATGTTGTTCTAACAAAATGTTGCAATTTGAGTAGAATGTGTAGTTAGTGACACTGAGAGCCCACACCAAAGTTGAGGAAAAAGCCATCAATGAGTAAAAACCCTGTCAAATCAAGTTAGAATCTGATCTCCAACATAGACAAACATTATATGTGATTTGGTTTATTTGCTTCAGATGTCTATAAAGTCCAATTTTCGTTCAGATAGAGACAGATGCTCTTAGCTTTTGGCACCTAAATGGTACAAACTTTATGACCTGATCTTTGCATTTTGTTTTATAATGTAACTATATTCTTGAGTCATCTCAAATTAGATTTAGTTTTTTGTGGGAGACATACTTGACATTTACTCAGGCTCGGAGAGATGGTTACTTTACAGTAAATGGAAATAGTGTGAAAAACTAAGTTTAGCACACTTAAGTTAAAAAGGGGAGACATGTCTAGGTGTTACTCATTACGGAGGCGGACATAGGTGTTACCCTATCTTGACGCATTAACACTAGCATCGCAGCATGAGATATTACAGCATTTATACAGTTCAGTGCCCTGTTTTATTAATCATCTTACGATAAGTCTCAAATTTTAAAACTGTTAAAATGTTAAATGTAGACAATTATGTGTGCATTATGTGCAGAAATATCCAATGTATAAGAAAATGAAATGAAATCGCGTTCATTTGTGAATTGTAAATCAAAGTAAAGAATTTAATAAATTAACTTACGATCAAAATTGTCGCAAGTTGTTTCATGAAACAGGGCCCTGTACTTTATAAGGGAGAAAACATGTAGAGTAGGTTAGTATACTATATATGTGTACCTGCATATGGCCTTAGTCCAGAGTTTTTCCTTATACATAAAAATCACTAAAAATAGGTATATGGCATATTTTGGTCTGCATTTTATACAACCATGCAATCATGTTTAAATATTAATGTAAAATCAGAAGATTATGTTTGTATAGGTTTTCTGCGTCAAATTTATCCTTTTAATACAGTATACTAACACCATAATAATGAACATACTTATACAGTTTCAGAATGTTTTGCCACTCTCCTCCTGTGGAGCTTTATTAGAAAATGATCTTTTGATCCCATCCATAGTCGGGATAGTAAAGATGCTCTTATGATCCCATCCATAGTCGGGATAGTAAAGATGCTCTTATGATCCCATCCATAGTCAGGATAGTAAAGATGATCTTATGATCCCATCCATAGTCTGGATAGTAAGGATGCTCTTATGATCCCATCCATAGTCAGGATAGTAAAGATGATCTTATGATCCCATCCATAGTCAGGATAGTAAAGATGATCTTATGATCCCATCCATAGTCGGGATAGTAAAGATGCTCTTATGATCCCATCCATAGTCGGGATAGTAAAGATGCTCTTATGTTCCCATCCATAGTCGGGATAGTAAGGATGCTCTTATGTTCCCATTCATAGTCGGGATAGTAAGGATGATCTTATGATCCCATCCATAGTCGGGATAGTAAAGATGATCTTATGATCCCATCCATAGTCGGGATAGTAAAGATGATCTTATGTTGCCATTCATAGTCGGGATAGTAAAGATGATCTTATGTTGCCATTCATAGTCGGGATAGTAAGGATGATCTTATGATCCCATCCATAGTCGGGATAGTAAAGATGATCTTATGTTGCCATTCATAGTCGGGATAGTAAGGATGATCTTATGTTCCCATCCATAGTCGGGATAGTAAGGATGCTCTTATGTTCCCATCCATAGTCGGGATAGTAAAGATGCTCTTATGATCCCATCCATAGTCAGGATAGTAAGGATGATCTTATGATCCCATCCATAGTCGGGATAGTAAAATTGCTCTTATGATCCCATCCATAGTCGGGATAGTAAAGATGATCTTATGATCCCATCCATAGTCAGGATAGTAAGGATGATCTTATGATCCCATCCATAGTCGGGATAGTAAAATTGCTCTTATGATCCCATCCATAGTCGGGATAGTAAAGATGATCTTATGATCCCATCCATAGTCAGGATAGTAAGGATGATCTTATGTTCCCATCCATAGTCGGGATAGTAAAGATGCTCTTATGATCCCATCCATAGTCAGGATAGTAAGGATGATCTTATGATCCCATCCATAGTCAGGATAGTAAGGATGATCTTATGATCCCATCCATAGTCGGGATAGTAAAATTGCTCTTATGATCCCATCCATAGTCGGGATAGTAAAGATGATCTTATGATCCCATCCATAGTCGGGATAGTAAAATTGCTCTTATGATCCCATCCATAGTCAGGATAGTAAAGATGATCTTATGATCCCATCCATAGTCGGGATAGTAAAATTGCTCTTATGATCCCATCCATAGTCGGGATAGTAAAGATGATCTTATGATCCCATCCATAGTCGGGATAGTAAAGATGATCTTATGATCCCATCCATAGTCGGGATAGTAAAGATGATCTTATGATCCCATCCATAGTCGAGATAGTAAAGATGCTCTTATGATCCCATCCATAGTCAGGATAGTAAAGATGATCTTATGATCCCATCCATAGTCGGGATAGTAAAGATGCTCTTATTATCCCATCCATAGTCAGGATAGTAAGGATGATCTTATGATCCCATCCATAGTCGGGATAGTAAAATTGCTCTTATGATCCCATCCATAGTCGGGATAGTAAAGATGATCTTATGATCCCATCCATAGTCGGGATAGTAAAGATGCTCTTATTATCCCATCCATAGTCGGGATAGTAAAGATGATCTTATGTTCCCATCCATAGTCGGGATAGTAAAATTGCTCTTATGATCCCATCCATAGTCAGGATAGTAAAGATGCTCTTATTATCCCATCCATAGTCTGGATAGTAAAGATGATCTTATGATCCCATCCATAGTCAGGATAGTAAAGATGATCTTATGATCCCATCCATAGTCGAGATAGTAAAGATGCTCTTATTATCCCATCCATAGTCGGGATAGTAAAGATGATCTTATGTTCCCATCCATAGTCGGGATAGTAAAATTGCTCTTATGATCCCATCCATAGTCAGGATAGTAAAGATGATCTTATGATCCCATCCATAGTCGGGATAGTAAAATTGCTCTTATGATCCCATCCATAGTCGGGATAGTAAAATTGCTCTTATGATCCCATCCATAGTCGGGATAGTAAAGATGATCTTATGATCCCATCCATAGTCGGGATAGTAAAGATGATCTTATGATCCCATCCATAGTCGGGAAAGTAAAGACACTGCGTCTTTATCGCATCTCACTGCTGCAGGGTTCGAATCCGACTGAGAGCTCGTCTTGACAGGTGATTCTTTCAGATGGTGGAACGTATACAGTACTGCTTCTACACAGGAAATAGGGTGGTCAGCCTCTACCAAAAAAATATATTGACCATCATATATGGTCTAATATTTGCTAAAATGATGTAAAACACGATTCAAAAAACTAAAAGAGAACAAACAAAAATGTTTTTATTATTATTTATTTAAACAATATTTTATTCAAGTAATGACTGGGATTGGACAACAGGCATTGCCTATGTAAGACCTCTCCCGATTCTTTCCGAATACCTTTATTATTGTGGTATAAAGCACTTCATTGTGCAGGAATGAACATGTTATATTTTAGAACTTTTGCAGAACTTCTCTGAGACTATTGTACTCAAAATATCTAACAACTTCATCCCATTATGGACACGCTTATATAAGCTCATACATAATTTTGATTCCTTTATTTTTTTTTATCAAAAATAGGATATAAGTATAGAATGATTATTGATTCACAGTATCCCTTCTGGCCTGAGGTTGCTGGCAAGATTTATTCTTGAATAATCAGCGGTATTTAATGGACACAATTTAAGGACAAATGATATACTATCTGTCAGTGCCTTTGTATTAAAGAATGGTTTTGTAGGAGACCAATTTAAGTATTCCAGAATAATAAATATCAATTTCTAGTTGGATGAGACCATATTTACATGGATGATGATGATGAGGATGATGATGATGATGATGATGATGATGATGATGATGATAAAGAGCTACTTGATAATCATGATGATGGAATTTCTGCCTCAAAAGCTCATACCCACAACTAAGTCACAGTGACGCAGGGATAAACCTAAGGGTCATACCCACAAATAAGTCACAGTCACGCAGGGATAATCCTAAGGGTCATACCCACAACTAAGTCACAGTCACGCAGAGATAAACCTAAGGGTCATTATAACCCACAACTAAGTCACAGTCATGCAGAGGTAAGCCTAAGGGTCATACCCACAACTAAGTCACAGTCAAGCAGGGATAAACCTAAGGGTCATACCCACAACAAAGTCACAGTCACACAGAGATAATCCTAAGGGTCATACCCGCAATTAAGTCACAGTCACGCAGAGATAAACCTAAGGGTCATTGTAACCCACAACTAAGTCACAGTCATGCAGAGGTAAGCCTAAGGGTCATACCCACAACTAAGTCACAGTCACGCAGAGATAAACCTAAGGGTCATTGTAACCCACAACTAAGTCACAGTCATGCAGAGGTAAGCCTAAGGGTCATACCCACAAATAAGTCACAGTCACGCAGGGATAATCCTAAGGGTCATACCCACAACTAAGTCACAGTCACGCAGAGATAAACCTAAGGGTCATTGTAACCCACAACTAAGTCACAGTCATGCAGAGGTAAGCCTAAGGGTCATACCCGCAAATAAGTCACAGTCACGCAGGGATAATCCTAAGGGTCATACCCACAACTAAGTCACAGTCACGCAGAGATAAACCTAAGGGTCATTGTAACCCACAACTAAGTCACAGTCATGCAGAGGTAAGCCTAAGGGTCATACCCACAACAAAGTCACAGTCACACAGAGATAAACCTAAGGGTCATACCCACAACAAAGTCACAGTCACACAGAGATAAACCTAAGGGTCATACCCGCAATTAAGTCACAGTCACGCAGGGATAAACCTAAGACTCATACAACTCAGTCACAGTGCAAGGATAAACCTAAGATTCATACCCATCACTCAGTCAAAGTGCAGCAATAAACCTAAGATTCATACCCACAACTCAGTCGCAGTGCAGGGATAAATCTAAGGCTCATACCCACAATTCAGTCACAGTGCAGCAATAAACCTAAGACTCATACCCACAACTCAGTCACAGTGCAGGGATAAAATAAATCTAAGGCTCATACCCGCAACTCAGTCACAGTGCAGGGACATACCCACAACTCAGTCAAAGTGCAGCAATAAACCTAAGACTCATACCCACAACTCAGTCACAGTGCAGCAATAAACCTAAGATTCATACCCACAACTCATTCACAGTGCAGTGATAAACCTAAGGCTCATACCCACAACTCAGTCACAGTGCAGCGATGAACCTGAGGCTCATACCCAAAACTCGTTCACAGTGCAGCAATAAACCTAAGACTCATACCCACAACTCAGTCACAGTGCAGCAATAAACCTAAGATTCATACCCACAACTCATTCACAGTGCAGTGATAAACCTAAGGCTCATACCCACAACTCAGTCACAGTGCAGCAATAAACCTAAGATTCATACCCACAACTCAGTCACAGTGCAGCAATAAACCTAAGTCTCATACCCACAACTCACTCACAGTGCAGCAATAAACCTAAGATTCATACCCACAACTCATTCACAGTGCAGTGATAAACCTAAGGTTCATACCCACAACTCAGTCACAGTGCAGCAATAAACCTAAGACTCATACCCACAACTCAGTCACAGTGCAGCGATGAACCTGAGGCTCATACCCACAACTCGTTCACAGTGCAGCAATAAACCTAAGACTCATACCCACAACTCAGTCACAGTGCAGCAATAAACCTAAGGCTCATACCCACATCTCAGTCACAGTGCAGCAATAAACCTAAGACTCATACCCACAACTCAGTCACAGTCCAGTGATAAATCTAAGGCTCATATTCACAACTCATTCACTGTGCAGGGATAAGCCTAAGGCTTATACTCACAACTCAGTCACAGTGCAGGGGTAAACCTAAGGCTCATACCCACAACTCAGTCACAGTGCAGGGATAAACCTAAGGCTCATACCCACAACTCAGTCACAGTGCAGTGATAAATCTAAGGCTCATAACCCACAACTCAGTCACAGTGCAGCGATGAACCTAAGGCTTATACCCACAACTCAGTCACAGTGCAGGGTTAAACCTAAGGCTCATACCCACAACTCAGTCACAGTGCAGCGATACATCTGAGGCTCATAACCACAACTCAGTCACAGTGCAGAGATGAACGTAAGGCTCATACCCACAACTCAGTCACAGTGCAGTGATAAATCTAAGGCTCATACCCACAACTCCTTCACAGTGCAGCGATGAACCTAAGGCTCATACCCACAACTCAGTCACAGTGCAGGGATAAATCTAAGGCTCATACCCACAACTCAGTCACAGTACAGCGATGAACCTAAGGCTCATACCCACAACTCGGTTACAGTGCAGTGATAAACCTAAGGGTCATACCCACAACTCAGTCACAGTGCAGGGATAAGCCTTAGGCTCATACCCACAACTCAGACACAGTGCAGGGATAAACCTTAGGGTCATACTCACAACTCAGTCACAGTGCAGGGATAAACCTTAGGGTCATACTCACAACTCAGTCACAGTGCAGAGATGAATCTAAGGCTCATACCCACAACTCAGTCACAGTGCAGTGATAAATCTACGGCTCATACCCACAACTCAGTCACAGTGCAGGGATAAACCTTAGGGTCATACCCACAAGTCAGTCACAGTGCAGGGATAAAGGCTCATATTTGAATATTTTTTATTTTCGTTTTCTTATAATTATGTTACTTTTTTTATCTTTGTTAATTGTTCTCATTAATTATTTTTTACTTTTTAAATGTCAATACATATAAATTTATCCCACCCTATGATGTTATTATCAGTCATGATTTTTATGGACATAGTCACCTTTTAGCCCCAAAATTACATTTTGTTGGTGACAGATTAATAACTGTTATAGGTATTCTGAAATATAATAATGGTATCATGGAAAGTTCAGGTTAATAATATATATATTTATGTGTTAATTAAGACAAAAGCCAGTGTCTATAGTGGAGTATTTTAATGGTCAGTTTAAGTTGTCACAGTAAATGACCACAATTGACAGCAGCATCTATCAATTTGGTTTTCTGTCAGTGTTTTATGAGCAAATTATGCTGGGTCACTCTGCTTTGGAAAGTTCTCCAAATTGAAATTCAGAATGTCCATCAGATTTGTGACATATTGCAAGTTCATGTTTTTTATTGCCATTAATAGTCATCATCACAGTGTACACCTGCAATAAAACTCTGTCTGTAATATTCTTACCTGATCATGTGAACCTCTTGTTGTAATATGCGCACATGTAATATGTCTACCAGATGATGTGACATTATATGTCTACCTGATGATGTGACAGTATATGTCTACCTGATGATATGACATTATATGTCTACCTGATGATATGACATTGTATGTCTACCTGATGATATGACATTATATGTCTACCTGATGATATGACATTGTATGTCTACCTGATGATATGACATTATATGTCTATCTGATGATGTGACATTATATGTCTACCTGATGAAATGGCATTGTATGTCTACCTGATGATGTGACATTATATGTCTACCTGATGATGTGACATTATATGTCTACCTGATGAAATGGCATTGTATGTCTACCTGATGATATGACATTATATGTCTACCTGATGAAATGGCATTGTATGTCTACCTGATGATGTGACATTATATGTCTACCTGATGATGTGACATTATATGTCTACCTGATGATTTGACATTATATATCGATCTGATGATGTGACATTATATGTCTACCTGATGATTTGATATTATATGTCTACCCGATGAGGTGACATTTCATGCTCCCTGTAATGTGACTATGTGATGATGTGACATTATATGTAACTGATGGTGTGACATTATATGTTTACCTGATGATATGACATTATATGTCTACCTGATGATATGCCATGTCTACCTGATGGTGTGACATTATATGTCTACCTGATGATATGACATTATATGTCTACCTGATGATATGCCATGTCTACTTGATGTGACATTATATGTCTACCTGATGATATGACATTATATGTCTACCTGATGATTTGAAATTATATGTCTACCTGATGATGTGATATTATATGTCTACCTGATGATATGACATTATATGTCTACCTTATGATATGCCATGTCTACCTGGTCATGTGACATTATATGTCTACCTGATGGTATGACATTATATGCCTACATAATGATGTGACATTATATGACTACCTGATGATATAACATTATATGTCTACCTGAGGATGTGACATTATATGCCTACCAGATGATGTGACATTATATGTCTATAATTATGATGATGTGACATGACATTATATGTCTCCCAGATGTTTTGAAATTTCACTCTCCCTGCTGTATTTTGCCTACCTGATGATGTGACAGTAGGTCACAGTAATGGCCTGGATCCAATGGCTGAATATTCTAGCCACAGCCATCTAGTTTTCAAGGAATATTCAATTGAACTTAGTTGTATACATTATTGAAGGTTACTAGGTCACAGACAAAGGTCTTAGTGACCTTGACCTTAACCTTTAGTGTTCGCTGCTTATTATCTGCATGCATTGCTGTCATGAATGCATTCAGGGATCACAAAAGGTATATATTTGCGTTCATATAAATACATGAATTTAAAAGGCATTCTCATTCCTGAATTTAGTATTTATAATTTGTTTTTATGTAACCAATGGATAAAAACAGATGATATAAGTATCCAAATGATTAAATGCATTTTTAGCTGGACTTTTTACTTCTACTTTAAGCCCACATCTCAGGAAGCGCTTGAAAGAATTCAGTGAAACTTTACACATGTATTCAGTTTCATAAGAGGAACTTGTATAGACAAGGGCCATAACTCTGTCCTGAATGTAGATTTTTTAACAGAATTATACCCCTTTTTCTACTTAGTTTCCTAATAAATTCAAAAGGCCGCGAAGTGGAGCATGCTGTCGGACAGCTCTTGTTTGTAAATAATTTATCTGTATTTAATATATTGTATATAAAGTTTAGTGTTTGTTCATTCAGTGTTGAGAGTTTTTAGCTCACAGAAGGCTCAAAGATGAGCTCTTGAGATCACTCTAGATCACTCATTGGTTATTCACTCAGCGATGTTCTACCATCATTAACTTTGTCGTTGACTTCTAAGATATCGCTTGACCGATTTTGACCAAACTGCTCATGGATTTTCATTAGATTAGTGGCTTTCAATTTTTTTATTATTAGGTCATCCCAACCCCACAGATGGCTGCCATTAATAAAATAGTCCAAACCTTAAAATATGTTCTTCTCAAGAACTGCTAAGCAGATTTTGACAGTTTTTTCTTTGAAATGAGCGGTAGATATTTAACTCAAGTTGTTCAAATGAAGTCCTCCGGATAAAGAATGGTCCCACCCCAGCCTGGGCCATCAATAAAAAAATGTTTGTTTGCTGTGCTCCTACCCAGAATTTTGAGGGTGGGTAGGTAGGTAGGGATTTTTTTTTTTTTTTTTTTTTTTTTACATCAAAAGCTTATCCAATCTACAACACTATAAAGGCCTAGTACGATGTTAGGGCATAGGTTATTAAAACTAAACACAAGGACTTGCACATAATTATTTTATTCATGTGTATTTTAGGTAGGAAAAAGTTTTATTTTTAGATATTTTTTAGCTCTTCTGATCAGAGATCAGCAGAGCTTATGCCGTGGTGCGGCGTCCGTCTGTCCGTCTGTCCGTCCATCTGTCCGTAAACTTTTATTTGTATCGACAACTCCTCTGAAACTACTGGATGGATATTCATGAAACTTTACAGAAATGTTGCCCATGAAGTATAGTTGATCCTAGCAAAAATTCATGTTGATGTGAAATCCAAGATGGCCACCAAAGCTAAAAATAGATTTTTAAAATACAAGTTTGTAGCGACTACTTCCTGAAAACTATAAGTGATATTGATGTGGGACTTTTTCTAAAATGATCAGCATGACATGGTGTTGGTCGTTGTGAAAAATCGTTTTGATTCGACATTAAACATGGCTGCCAGCGGCCATCTTGGTTTACAAAGAGTTATATAGTAAAAACTTGTAGCGACTACTCCTCTAAAATTACTTGGCGGATTTTCATGAAACTTTACAGGAATGTTGATCTTGATGTGTAATTGATCCTAGCAAAATTTCAGATCGGCCAGAAATTCAAGATGGCCACCACAGCTAAAAATAGATTTTTAAAAAATAAGTTTGTAGAGACTACTTCTTGAAAACTAGAAGTAATATTGATATGGGACTTTTTCTAAAATGATCAGCATGACATGATGTTGATCTGAGTCGAACATTATTTGGATTCGACTTTAAACATGGCTGCCATTGGCCATCTTTGTTTACATAGAGTTATATAGTAAAAGCTTGTAGCGACTACTCCTCTAAAACTACTTGACGGATGTTCATGAAACTTCACAGGAATGTTGCTCTTGATGTCTAGTTGATCCTAGCAAAATTTTAGGCTGGCCGGAAATTCAAAATGGCCGTCACGGCTAAAAATAGATTTAAAATAAATAAATTTGTAGCGACTACTTCTTGAAAACTGTAAGTGATATTGATATGGGACATTTTCTAAAATGATCAACATGACATGATGTTGATCCTTGTCGAAATTTTTTCGATGCAACTTTAAACTTGGCCGCTAGCGGCCATCTTTGTTTACATGGATTTATATAGTAAAAACTTGTAGCGACTACTCCTCTGAAACTACTTGACACATTTTTATGAAATTTTTACAGGAATGTTGCTCTTGATATCTAATTGATCCCAGAATTTGTTTATGTCGGCCGGAAATTCAAGATGGCCACCATGGCTAAAATCAGATTTTTTTAAAAACAATTTGTAGCGACTACTTCTTGAAAAGTGTAAGTGATATTGATATCAGCATGACAAAATGTTGATCCTTGTCGAAAATTATTTTGATTCAACAATAAACATGGCTGCCAGTGGCCATCTTTGTTTACCTAGAGTTATATAGTAAAAACTTCAACTTGTAGCGACTACTCCTCTGAAACTACTTCACATTTTTTTATGAAACTTCACAGGAATGCTGATCACCTAGCTATCAAAAACTATCAGTAGAGCTTCAAGGTCATTGACCTCTTGTTTTATATATATTGTTGCATATATTATGCCATTTTTGTACTAAGGCAACTTTTTGATAACCTTTGCAATCCAGATTAGATGCTTGACAACTCTGGCTAATAAAATTATCATTTGAATAAAAATAAAAAAATAAAAAAATTATTTAAAAATTATTTTTCGGCCCGAGGTCATTAAACAATTTTGAGTCGCGGCCGAATCGGGTGAGTCGGTCAGAGCACGGCAAACAAACATATTTTTATTGATGGCCCTTGGGGTACAAAGTTTATATTTAGAAATTTCCCATTCATGTACATACATGTACCGCTATTTGACTATTTTTACTGCCATCATATTTCTCCTTGATATAAATGCTTGAACTTGTTAAGTAAAACTGATTATTTTTTCTGAAAAAAAAAAGAGCAAAATTGACAACTTGACAATAATGTATATTCCCATAAGTACAATTTGAAGTGTTTTTTTTTTGTCAAAGCACATTTATCATAATTAATTATGACAATTGGTGACTTATTGCCCAGCATTAGAAATATAAAACTCACAATATATCTGCTTTAGTGGTTATTAGTACTAACTAGTAGTCATGGAGATAGACCTTATATAAGAGTCCAGATCAAATGGTCCTTGAGGTGTTTATAGTCCAGGGGCGTTATGCCAGGCATACTCCTGTATGCCCGGGCGTACTCTAGAAAATCGAATGTGAAAAAATAAAAGTACTTATTTTTTAAAATCGGCAATATAAATTGAAGGGGGGTAGTGGGTGAGGCACTATTTTTTAAAAACACACTTAATGAATGGCGGCGAGAGCCTCCAAAATCTCGCTCAAATGAAGCCACAAACCTCTGAAATTGCACTCAAATTTCAAAATTTTCCCGGGGGAGACCCCACCGGAACCCCACCAGCAGGAGGAGGACACCCCCTCACGCACCCTCCCCCAGGGTGTATTCTCCAAAAGGCTCTGGCTACGCCCCTGTAGTCATCAGATATTTTCCTTTTGAAATCTTTGTGTCTGTCATAAAAGTATGCAGTAAAATAGTTATGATTTATTTAAAAATGTCAGCTATAGTTTACTGTTTGGATAGATATAACTATATATTTATACCCCCGTTTTCAAAAAGTGAAGTGGGGTCAATATAGGAATCACGCTGTCCGTAACGTCCCATCGCGTAACACATTTTTGTCCCGTCACGTAACACATCTTTGGTCCATCGCGTAACACATTTTTGTCCCGTCGTGTCGTGTAACACATTTTATTACTTGAATTCCTTAAACAGTTTTGCATGGGTTATTTCCAAACTTCATATACACGTAACAATTAACTGATCAAAAGGCGGGTGTATTCATCACCTTCAGCATCACCTTCAGTGATAGTTTGAGTTTAGCCTGGTATAGTTTATGTAATTATCCGAATTGTATACTTCGGTAGTCTGGTTGGAAAATAAACAAAATATTTATAAAAAAGAGCTACTAGAGCTGAAATATGCGGTTAAAACATGCAACAGCTTTCGCTGCTGTATGCCAAGTTTTAATTATGTTTATTCGAACCTTTTGTGACTTGCACGGTTAAATCTTAAAGCCTATTGCCAGTCCTGGTGCAACACGTTGTATCCGACATAGGCTCGTTATAAATCTATCGTACGTATTTGAGTTATGAACATTTCCATATATAGTGCTATCATCTGTTTCGTGTATCAATCTCTTTTTTTCTTTCTGTAATTTTAATTTCAAAACTGTTACCGTGGTAACTAGGGAATGCGGCAGGAGGTCCTATAGTCCTGAAGGCAACAGGTTGTCACTCGATCAATCCTTGTATTATTTACTAAATTACAGCACATATTTTTGACAGTTAAAATATTGATCATCCTAAGTGACATATTGTCCTGTAACTTTAATTAAATTAATCCTCTCCCAACTAATCTATATTAACAGATGACGCCAGATTACAGTCAAATATAGACGAGATTATATTTTAATTATTATGGTTTATTATGAATTGAACCCCGAGATCCCTTAATAACTGGTGAGGCGAGGGTTAGAAACCCCAAGATCCCTGGTTGACTTGTGAGGTAGAGGATTGAACCCCAAGATCCCTGGTTTACTTGTGAGATTGGGAATTGAAACCCCAAGATCCCTGGTTTACTTGTGAGATGGGGAATTGAAACCCCAAGATCCCTGGTTTACTTGTGAGATGGCCGGGGAATTGAAACCCCAAGATCCCTGGTTGACTTGTGAGGTAGTGGATTGAACCCCAAGATCCCTGGTTTACTTTTGAGGCAAGTATTGAACCCCGAGATCTCTGGTTGACTTGAGAGGCAGGGGATTGAACCTCAAGATCCCTTGTTTACTTGTGAGGTAGCAATTAGGACCCCAAGATCCCTGGTTTACTTTTGAGGCGAGTATTGAACCCCGATGATGCATGGTTGACTTGAGAGGCAGGGGATTGAACCCCAATATCCCTGGTTTACTTTTGAGGCGAGTATTGAACCCCGAGATCTCTGGTTAACTTGAGAGGCAGAGGATTGAACCTCAAGATCCCTTGTTTACTTGTGAGATGGGGAATTGAAACCCATAGATCCCTGGTTTACTTGTGAGGTAGCAGTTAGAACCCCAAGATCCCTGGTTTACTTTTGAGGCGAGTATTGAACCCAGAGATGCCTGGTTGACTTGAGAGGCAAGGGATTGAACCCAAAGATCCCTGATTTACTTTTGAGGCGAGTATTGAACCCCGAGATCTCTGGTTAACTTGAGAGAGGATTGAACCCCAAGATCCCTTGTTTACTTGTGAGATGGGGAATTGAAACCCCAAGATCCCTGGTTTACTTGTGAGGTAGCAGTTAGAACCCCAAGATCCCTGGTTTACTTTTGAGGCGAGTATTGAACCCAGAGATGCCTGGTTGACTTGAGAGGCAGGGGATTGAACCCAAAGATCCCTGATTTACTTTTGAGGCGAGTATTGAATCCCGAGATCTCTGGTTGACTTGAGAGGCAGGGGATTGAACCTCAAGATCCCTTGTTTAAATGTGAGATGGGTAATTGAAACCCCAAGATCCCTGGTTTACTTGTGAGGTAGCAGTTAGAACCCCAAGATCCCTGGTTTACTTTTGAGGCGAGTCGAAGGTCATAATTCCATAATTTATATAAAACAAAATTCTTTGGTGTCAAATTTCCAGGAAGGGGTAAGCTTATAAAAAATAGAGTAAAAATTGTCAGGATACATAGATTTGTCTGAAAAATTAGTTAATGTTTACGTAAGTGACGGAAAGTGCCCCAAACACTTGTGCCCCACCCACCCCCAACATACACACACCCCCACCTCCCACACAACCAGTACTCCTGTGAAACTAGTTAGGATTTTCATGAAACTTTACATGAATGTTACTCTTGTTATAAAAAAAATATTTTCATTTGAGAAATATTGAAAATAAAATATTTTTACTCTATCAGCTAGACTTTAAACATGCCTCCTCCGAGCATGGCCACAAACAATTTTGTGTTGTTTAATGATTAACAAACACTGTTCCTTCAAATAATGACAAACATATAAAAAGTTATGATACCATTTCAAGATCTAGCTGTTCAGATATTCAGGAGAGCGTTTCAAGGTCATGGTCCTCTTGTAGTAATTATTCAGATAGTTCAAAGTAAATTGTGCTAACATATTACTAACTTTTGATAAAATTACACCAATGGTGTATTTAAAAATTTGGTAGAATATTGAAGAAAATCAGGTTTTTATTTAGTAATTGCAAGCAGTTTTAAAATCAAAATTAGTCAGGATTAATACAGTGAGGTGCTAATTTTAATGGCGGAATTAAACTCAAAATTGCCATGTGTCCCTTTAACTTGAAATAGTTCTGAACTTCAATTTGTCTTTGAGTAGGAGTGGGTCTGTATTGATTGTATACTCATCAAAATAATTTAATGTTTTGATTTAGGTCATTTTTTAATAAAGTGCTGTTATTGAAGGATTTGCTGCTTTTTTTGTGCAATTTGTAGGTTTAGTTGTATTCTTTTTCAATTGTTACATGACACAAATCAACATATATATATAGATCTGAAATCCAGAAAACTAAAGACTAAGTACTTTTTACAGTTCTTTTGAAAGTGGTCCTTAATTTATTTTGAGAAGTATATATTTAAAAATGTTTTAGATATACGCATGGCTATGTTTACATTTTCAATACCTCTCTAAGCACATCCTTTGGGAATGAATCATGAATAATAGATTGAGGAGTGAAATCAATTTCTGAATTGAATTAGGACCTCTGCAGCCAATTTTACAAGAGATATTGAAAAATGGACTATTGGTCAATTTTGCATACGGCTTAATAGAAAAAATGGCCGCCTTGTGGCGATTTTGTCGGCTCTGAATATTGATCACTATATAAAGCGCAAAATTGATCTGTTGAAAAGATGGGTGGTGTTAAATCTTGTTGAAAGATACAGACTAAAGTGTTTATGTTTCCAAACTTGGTTTTAGGTGTTCGTATGTACAGTCATGTTCAGCCAGATTCTGTTGTGGTACATCTTAAAGGTGTTGTCCGAGTCTTGTTCAAAGTTAGCTTACAGAACGTCGGTGGTTCTACCCAGGTGCTCGCCCATGCACAAAAATTGCCCTGAGGGAACCTGGGGTCTTCCTCCACCAGTGCAAGCTGGAAAGTCGCCATATGACCTTAGCTGTTGGTGCGACTATAAAATCCAGTTCAATTAATCAATCAAAATTGCAGAGTTTACTGGTGACCATTTCATTAAATCAGTGCAGTTTTTATTAAAATTTTATCAAAAACCATGCATATGATTCACTATTTTCTGTTTAGAAAGTCTCTAACTCTTTCACTCCCACAGTCGAAAACGTAGGTGTCTACAACCAGGTAATGTGAAGGCTGCTCAGGGTTAACACTGTTTGACATTCAACAAGAAAGTTTTCCATAACACTTTATATATAAAATATTACCAGAAGGTTTGAATTCGAGTTTAAGCAGACAACATCAGAAATTTGGCGTCAAAAGGTTTAAACGAGCACACGGTAATATCTAGGTTTTACACATTTTGGCGCATCAAGACATAAACAAATATGTTCTTTTGTTCTTTTTAAACCCTCGATCCCAATTCAGTAAGCTGAAATAAGTGTACATTTAGTACATTTTGTATGGTAATTTCTTTTCTTCAAGTAAATTCATCCATATTTCATAATAATGTTCAGAAATACAGAAATGTACAGGTTTAATCATTTTGAGTTTGAGCAAAATTCCATTTCCTGAAATCCATTATATTTCAAAGTTCCAAATAATTTATCCACTATTAAAAAGACCTATAGATCAAAGGTCATGGTCAATGATAAGCACAAGGCAGGCGACACAATCGTTTCGAGGTAACACCCCTCTAGAGGGTAAAATAAAACACGACTGCCAGGTGCTCCTTTAATGTCACAAGATACTTAACATGTCCCACACTCTTTTCTAAAGCGCCTCCATGGCCGGGATAGTAAAGACCCTGCATCTAAAACTCGCCTCTCGCCACTGCGGGTTCGATTCCCACAGGGAGCTCATTGTCAAGTGTGAGTGTCGATTCTTGCGGATGGTGGGAGGTATACAGTACTGGTTCTATCCAGGGAAAATGCGGTGGTCTGCCTCTGCCACAAAAAAATCGACCGTCATATATGGCCTAATATGTGCTAAAATTCATGTAAAACACCATTCAAACAAACTACCCAAACACCCATCTGTGAATGTCTGCGTGGCAATTATACGCAATCCTGTAAAGGTCTTGAGACTTTCAGCATAGGTACAGCCAATGAACATCGTAGGTAAAGCCAATGAACATCTGTTTTAGCAAGGTATTGGCTATTTTTAGTTTCTGTTAGGAAGCCTGTTTAATTCCCCATCATATGTGTGTGTGGGGGTCGGAGAGCCATCCCCCACTCACACTGTACAATAAACATAGTTTAATTTATATAATAATTATATATTCATTCAGAATATTCACATAACAAATACTATTTGCGTTATTTGATTTATCTAAAATGCATTTAATCATCTTACAAGTAGCGATTTATTTATTTTTAAAAATTGGAATAACCACATAATTATATTGGAAATTAAGAGATAGAAATCATTTTCACAGAATTTGTAAAAATATTTTTTTGTTTGTTTTTGTTTTTTGAACGATTGGTTAAACAAACTTGATTATGGGTAGTTCTTTTATTTAACACTCTTTTCTGCAGCGTACCTGGCATCATTAATCTCGCTCACTCCGAAAATATAGCGTCTGAATGTTGGCTGAACCGCTGTCTGAAATTTAACTGAACATTGTCTGATTCTTGGGTAAACAGATGTTATTTGGCGTTATTTGGCCTTGTCTGAATAACTACTTAAATTGGAACATATCCAGACAAAATTCAGACTGAAAATCGTCTGAATCTTCATGGTTTATTTAGACTAAATTCAGACCGAAGTCTGGATCTCTTAGAAGATTTTAAGAAAGATTCAAAAAATGGTGCAGACACTATTCAGACTTTTATTCTGAAAAGTTGCTTAAACCACTGTCTAAAATTTAACTGAACATCTTCTGATTTTTGGCTTAACAGACGTTATTTGGCGTTTATTTGGACTTGTCTGAATAATTACTTAAATTGGAACATATCCAGTAGTGCTGCACGGTATTATCGTTGTATTCTGATACAGACCTCAAAATAATAAGTACGTGATATTTTTTTAGCACAGAGGTTCGTACCGGTGTTGGGGCGTCCGTGGCCGAGTGGTTAACGTCTCTGACTTGAAATCACTTGCCCCTCACCGCTGTAGGTTCGATCCCTCAGGGGCCTAGGAATCTTTATGTGAGGAAGCTATCCACCTGGCTTGCGGAACGTCGGTGGTTCTACCCAGGTGCCCGCAAAATTGCCCGGAGGGGCACCTGGGGTCTTCCTCCACCAATGGAAGCTGGAAAGTCGCCATATGACCTTAGCTGTTGGTGCATCATAGTTAAAAATAGAGGCACTTCCAATAAAATCTGTTGTTCGCTTATTGTAATATGCACATATGTATTGCTGGGTACCATGCATGTACTCAGACGAGCATGGCCGATTCAAGTGATTGAGGGATGTTAAAAACAAAAGTGCAAAATTGTGTGTTTGGGATCACTTTGGGCTTAAAAAGGGTGCTACAGTAGTAGATCTAGGCAATGCTGCATGTTGTAATTGCTCTGGCAGCACAACACATTTGGTAACTCACTAATGCGAAGACATTACTCGACGTTGAATACAAATTCAAAACAGAAAGTAGACATATTCAGCATAGGAACTGCCATGTGTAATGTTTCTCATTCACAAGCACAACCAACATTGCACCACGTTATGTCGTCTGCATCGAAGTACACCAGGAAATCGGAAAAGTCTTTTGAAATTATCAACGCAACTTTACAAGACAATAATATAATGATACGTATCGCAATACAGTCTCTGGTATTGCAATATATCGCAATACGTTTTTTGGATGCGATACCCAGCACTAATATTCAGACAAAATTCAGACTGAAAATCGTCTGAATCTTCAGGGTTTATTCAGACTATATTCAGACTGAAAAGTGTCTGAAGTCTGAATCTCTCAGAAGATTTTAAGAAAGATTCAAAAAATGGTGCAGACACTATTCAGACTTTTATTCTGAAAAGTTGCTTAAACCAATGTCTGAAATTTAACTGAACATTGTCTGATTCTTGGCTGAACAGATGTTATTTGGCCTTGTCTGAATATAGTTACTTAAATTGGAACATATTTTGACAAAATTCAGGCTGAAATTGGTCTGAATTTTAACTGACCATTTTCTGAACTTTTGGTGTGATCATATCTGAATAATTACTTAAATTGGAGCAAATGCAGACAAAAATCAGACCGAAAATCTTCTGAATTTTCAGGGTTTATTCAGACTGAAAAGTGTCTGAAGTCTGAATCTCTCAGATTTTCATAAAGATATCTAACATGGTTTATGAAAATTCTCAATGCTGATTGGCTATTGAGCAGTTTTTGAAAAATCTGTAAAAACCTCTGACGTCACGTCCTTCAATTGTTAGAACGTCATTTTAAACGATTTTCAATGTCGGAAATCATCCAAAACAACGATTACGTTATTTTAAGGAAACGTTACATTTAAACTACACATTGAACTTGTTAGAAACACGATAAAGCTGTATATTTTCTTCGTTTGGTGCTGAGAGATGGACGTACAATGTAGTTGTGAGAATGTGTTTGTATTATGTTCAATCTCTTGAAAATGTGTATATAAAATATATAACAATCCATGTCAGATAAGAAATTAAATATATCCAGCGGGTTTATATTGTGCGAGATCAAAACCTGGTGGACGGGACTTGAAACACATCGAAACTGCGGGCCTTGGTATCGATGGTCGTCAAGTCCCGCCCACCAAGTTTTTATCTGGGACAATATAAACCCGCTGGAAATATTTTACTTCTTAATCAGAAAATGGTACAGGCGCTATTCAGACTTTCATTCTAAAATGTTGCTTAAATTGGAACATATTAATACAGAAACAGATTTGGCTAAGACACTTTTTAGATCCCAAAAATAATAAGGAAAGGTATTCTATATGGAAATTAAAGAAAGTGTTACTTAGGTTAGGACGACGCAGAAGAATGATCCCTATAGCTCAAGAACAATTCACTAATTTAACCTATAGAACTGTTCAAGAACAATTCATTAATTGAACCTTCAGTCTACACCACTTAGAAGGCCTGGTCATTGTTGCATATGATACTGAAATGAAATAATATCTGCAGTGCTGAATATGGCATTTTTCTGTCAACAACAAAAAAACAAGGTCAAATCCGCAAAAACGTATGACAATAGGAGTTTCATTTTAAAATACTGTTTCTACTGTCTACATTTAGAAATTTCCTCTTTCAAATACAACTATTAAATGTATAAGATGTTTTGATACAATAACTAATTTAAGTATAATCACAAAACACTTGCATTTAATCATTAAATTGTGCAAGGATAATCTCCAATTGATGTCATTTTCCCACTAAAAATTCAAAAGGTAGTGCTTGCATTTTATTTGCACTCTTTGTCAGAATCACACTCATGCAGGTGTCATAGTAAAATAATCCATTTTTCTTTCCAAATTCCTTAACTAATCAATTTATCTTCATAAAACTTGCTACACTTATCAAGGTAGTGGTCATGTGGTGTCTTTTGATATATATAAAAAAAAAAAATCTTACATCTATATATTTGGCAATTTTGTGGGAACAAGTGTTGTTGTTTTTAATTCCTGACCAAAATTCAAATATTGTTAATATAGTGTTGCTTTTTATTAATCAGTGTAACAATCATGTTCAATACCATGGGTGCAAGCATAGTATAAGTCATATCCTTTAACCTAAAGTCTTAAATAGTGTTTAACATTCTTTAAAACTATGGTCACCTGGAGCTCAACCATGGTCATTAGGATTATGGTCATAACCATGGTAGTCCTAAAAAAAAATGTTTTTGAATCTTGGTCAGAATCTGAACCATAGTCATCAATATTGACCATGGTCTGAGAACATGGTTGACCATGGTAATATGAACTTGACCTAGCTGCTTAAAAACTATTGTTTTGAAATTAGCACTGTGAAGATGTTATTTGGCCTTGTCTGAATATAGTTACTTAAATTGGAACATATTTTGACAACATTCAGGCTGAAATTGGTCTGAATTTTAACTGACCATTTTCTGAAATTTTGGTGTGATCATATCTGAATAATAACTTAAATTGGAGCAAATGCAGACAAAATTTAGACCGAAAATCTTTTGAATCTTCAGCGTTTATTCAGGAATCTTCAGGGTTTATATTCAGACTGAAAAGTGTCTGAAGTCTGAATCTCTCAGATTTTCAAAAAGATATCTAACATGGTTTATGAAAATTCTCAATGCTGATTGGCTATTGAGCAGTTTTTGAAAAATCTATAAAAACCTCTGACGTCACGTCCTTCAATTGTTAGAACGTCATTTTAAACGATTTTCAATGTTGGAAAACATCCAAAACAACGATTATGTCATTCATTCAAAGTCCAGACAGTTTTGACAGTTCCGATTCAGTAAGCAATTTGAAGAAAGCAAAAAAGGTTTTCTAATTATAGATAAAGTAAAATTTATTTTTATGGATCTTTTTTTATTTTTGAAGTCTGAACATGTCAGACCTTAAGATGTTTATTTACCTAACACAGACAGATTCAGACTTTACTTTAATAAGGTATCTATTAGTCTGAAGAGTTCAGAAAGTGTTCAGTTTATATTCAGAAGATGTATAATCTGAAATTGTCTGAATCTCATCTGACGATTTCTGAATCTTTTTCTGAACTGTTCAGAAAGTGTTCAGTTTATATTCTTCAGATCTATAATCTGAAATTGTCTGAATCTCATCTGAAGATTTCTGAATCTTTTTCTGAACTGTTCAGAAAGTGTTCAGTTCATATTCTGAAGATCTATAATCTGAAATTGTCTGAATCACTTCTGAAGAGTTCTGAATATTTTTCTGAACTGTTCAGATGCTGTTCTGCTATGTTCAGCAATTTTTCAGACAACTACCAGAACAGTGATTTTATGTTCAGCCAAAATTCAGATGGTAATTTTGTGTTCAGACAGATTCAGAAAGTGCTCAGACATCATAAATTCAGAAAGTTTCAGATAAAATTCAGAAACCATGGTTCATGAGAGAAAGTTTTAAGTTTATACTGCTATCTTTGTCGTGGCATAACTTTTGTTGTTCTAGACTTTTATCTTTCAAGTAGAACACCTGGACCCCCTCAAATTTACTGTCCCAAGTAGCTGTCACAGTCTGTTTTTCAAACCTGCTCCTTGTTTCCAAGAAATATTAAGAACTGAAAGTGTTTCTCACTAGCTTAAAACTAGCTAATGTGTTTCATAACTCGTAGATGGATCCAAATATTTAATTCTTAACCTACTACATATATATAATGGACTGTTCTTTCTTTAAATTCAGACCATTCCATTTATGTGACAAAGGGGTGTTTTGGGGTAAATGACTGATCAGCAGCTGGACATTGTAAACCCTAGTCAGCCTGCGAGTGATCTGGGTTTACAATGGATGCAAAGGCTATTACAGTCGTGCTAAGTGGGTTAAGGGTTAATTCAATCCTTATATTCACATTATGTTTGTGTTTTTCGGACTTTAATAATGTAAATAGTTGTAATTTGTGTTAAAAATAGTGTGTTAAAGCTGTAATACGTACAGTTGGAATAGTAATGTTGACGACATTGCACGCTTTTTTTATAGCAACTTAGGCAATTAGCACAAAAACGACGACGTTATAATATCATTCAGAAAAAACAAGTTCATCAGACGATTTAACTGCGCCTTGTTTGTTTTAGCTCCGCCCCAAAAGTAAATGTTCTTCACTGGGAATTGTGGCACAAGACACAATAGTTTATTGCAGGCATGTGCTGAGTAGAAATGTAAATATTTGCTGGATAATCTTGATTTGTGACAATCGTCTAATAAGCATGAGGTTGATGAGCAATAGTTTCCATAAAACAAGTAATGCCTACCACTCTCAATGTTTTAATCAAGATACGTTTTGTCATTTGTAAGTTATATATAACATGTATGAGATTGACAACAATGATCAACATCAGTGAAATACAGTGTAGGGGAGCTAACTCAAGTAAGATGGGATAGCCCAGTCATTGCAAGTCAGGATCATTTTCCCAAGTGTAAGAATTTTTATGGAGATTTGATTTTCCTGCCAGGGTTGGGGTGGGGGCATTACGCTATAATTTTCGTCATAAGACATATATAAAAGCAACAAATAATTAACATGCACTTCATGAATTCAATTACAAAAACAATCAATCAGGTTCACATGATTAAATTTATATAAATGTTTTTTTTATTTTTAAAATATCTGAAACATTACATTGAATTACTGTAATATAAACGGTAAAAACAACTCATTAATTGCTATAACAGTGCTCCTTTATATTCAGTTACTAACTTCCATGTAATACATGTTGTTTGTAGTTTGATTTGGTTGGTTAGATGGAAGGCCAGTTGTCTCGGTTGATAATTAATATTTAGATAAAGATGTCTGCTGCTATTTAATTATGACTGAGAAAAAATAAACTGAGTACAAATTTCAACACTTATTAAATACGATGCGTCCCATTAATGAAGACTTCAAAGGATATTTTTTTTAAAACACAAATTAGAGAGAAAAACATTAGTTATTTCATTAATTCCAGCAAGTAAAAAATTAAAACAAATTTCCTGAAGAACTGTGTCGTAATTGAACTTAAAGGGACACACGGCAATCTTGAAGTCATTATCGAGTGGTTTACAACGTTGCATTGTAAACCTTGTGCCTCTCACTGCTCCGGGTTCTAATCCACTGGGAGCTCAAATTGTGAGGAAATGTTGATTCTTATAGATGGCGGGAGGTGTACAGTACTGGTTCTACCCAGGAAAAGTGGCCGGTCTGCCGCCACCACAAAAAAAAATTGACCGTCATATATAACCTGACATGTGTTGAAAATGACGTAAAACACCATACAAACAAACAAATCTGCATTTGCGTCTCGATTTATTAATCCAGTATCATTTTGACTTTAAACCTGCTTGCATATAATTAAATAAAATTCTGAGTTTTCATTTTCTGTTCTTCTTATCTATATTATTGGTGCAATATATAATCAACAGTTAATTATATGCAAAAACAATTTGCTTTCTACTGTCCTCATAATTAATATTAATGATTTCAAGAACAAAAGCAAGTTATGTAGAAAAACTAATGGGACGCCGCGATTTTTTATAAAATCTAGATTGCCGTGTGTCCCTTTAATATTATTAGCTGCTTGAAAGAGTTAACAAGGCTAAATGAACTAATCAGTTATAAATTGCAGCAGGTTATCTAAAAGGAAGTATTCTTAACTCATGTAAAATGTCTTAATTGAAATTAATTTTACTGTTTTATCTTTTAGACCTTTACTGATAACAATTAATGTTTCACAATTTGTAAAATTGTATTATTAACCCAACTTTAAACAGAGATATTAAAGGGACACCCAGCAATCTTGATTTTTTAAAAACTTGCATTTGTTCAATCAATATATTAATTGTAAGAATAGTTTTTGTATGGTGTTTGTTTGTTTGTTTGTATGGTGTTTGTTTGTTTGTATGGTGTTTGTTTGTTTGTATGGTGTTTGTTTGTATGGTGTTTGTTTGTATGGTGTTTGTTTGTTTGTATGGTGTTTGTTTGTATGTTGTTTGTTTGTATGGTGTTTGTTTGTTTGTATGGTGTTTGTTTGTATAGTGTTTGTTTGTATGTTGTTTGTTTGTATGGTGTTTGTATGGTGTTTGTTTGTATGTTGTGTTTGTATGGTGTTTGTTTGTATGTTGTTTGTTTGTATGTTGTTTGTTTGTATGGTGTTTGTTTGTATGGTGTTTGTTTGTATGTTGTTTGTTTGTATGGTGTTTGTTTGTATGGTGTTTGTTTGTTTGTATGGTGTTTGTTTGTATGGTGTTTGTTTGTATGGTGTTTGTTTGTATGGAGTTTGTTTGTATGGTGTTTGTTTGTTTGTATGGTGTTTGTTTGTATGGTGTTTGTTTGTTTGTATGGTGTTTGTTTGTATGGTGTTTGTTTGTATGGTGGTTTACATCATTTTCAACACGTGTAAGGTTATATATGACGGTCGATTTTTGTGATGGAGGCAGATCACCCACTTTTCCTGGATAGAACCAGTACTGTACTCCTCCCGCCATCAGTAAGAATCAACGCTTCCTCACTTACAAGCTGAGCTGCCAGTGGGATTCAAACCCGCAGCGGTGAGAGGCGAAGGTTTATAAAGCTAATAGTTTTTGTATATTATTAACTGTTGATTATATTTGCATCAGTAATATTCTGTTTAATAATAAGAAGAAAGAATGAAAACTCAACATTTTATTTATTATATACAAACCGGTTTAACGTCAAAATGATACTGAAAAATAAACTGATACGCTAATTGTCATGCTTGATGAATACTTCAGGATTGCCGTGTGTTCCTTTAAATATATTAAAAGATGCAGTTTTTTTGTCAGCAAGAAAATAGTTGTAAAACAACTGAACAAGATGGTCTGCATGCAAAAATCTGTAAAACGAGCGTCAATGATAGCAGTGTTGTGCAGTTACAATCCTTACCTAGGCTTAAAGGGACGCGCGGCAATCTTGGAGTTTGTATCAAACATCTTGATTTATTAATCCAGTATCCTATCCTTTCGACTGTAAACCGGCTTGCATATAATTATTTTTTTTTTTGACTTTTCGTTGTCTTCCTCGTTATTGTGTCGACTTTTTAAAGAAAACACGATGCATAGGGATCACTTTGTCGTCCGTCAGTCAGTCCGTCACGAAAACTTAACATTGGCTTTAACTTTTTCATTTCTTGATATTTCTTCATCAAGCTTTCAATATATACTCATCATGACAACACTGACATGACCATACTAAAATATAAAGGTCAAGGTCACACTGAAGGTCATTATATGGGTTAAATATGCGTTTTTTTTCTTCACGAAAACTTAACGTTGGTTATAACTTTCTCATTTCTTGATATTTCTTCATCAAACTTTCAGTATATACTCATCATGACAACATCGACATGACCATACTAAAACATAAATGTCACGGTCACACTGAAGGTCAATATATTGGTTAAATACTCATTTTTTTCTTCACGAAAACATAACTTTGCCTATAACTTTCTCATTTCTTGATAGTTCTTTATCAAACTTTCAATATATACTCATCATGACAACATCGACATGACCATACTAAAATATAAAGGTCAAGATTACACTGAAGGTCATTATCTGGGTTAAATACTCATTTTGTCTTCATGAAAACATAACGTTGGTTATAATTTCTCATTTCTTGATATTTCTTCATCAAACTTTCATAATATCCTCATCATGACAACATCGACATGACCATACTAAAATATAAAGGTCAAGGTCACACTGAAGGTAATTATATCGGTTAAATACTCATTTCTTCACAAAAACTTAACGTTGGTTCTTACTTTCTCATTTCTTGATATTTCTTCATCAGACTTTCAATATATACTCATCATGACAACATCGACATGACCATACTAAAACATAAATGTCACGGTCACACTGAAGGTCAATATATTGGTTAAATACTCATTTTTTTCTTCACGAAAACATAACTTTGCCTATAACTTTCTCATTTCTTGATAGTTCTTTATCAAACTTTCAATATATACTCATCATGACAACATCGACATGACCATACTAAAATATAAAGGTCAAGATTACACTGAAGGTCATTATCTGGGTTAAATACTCATTTTGTCTTCATGAAAACATAACGTTGGTTATAATTTCTCATTTCTTGATATTTCTTCATCAAACTTTCATAATATCCTCATCATGACAACATCGACATGACCATACTAAAATATAAAGGTCAAGGTCACACTGAAGGTCATTATATGGGTTAAATACTCATTTCTTCACAAAAACTTAACGTTGGTTCTTACTTTCTCATTTCTTGATATTTCTTCATCAGACTTTCAATATAAAAATTATACTCATCATGACAACATCGACATGACCATACTAAAATATAAAGGTCAAGTTGACACTGAAGGCATTATATGGGTTAAATACTCATTTTATCTTCAGGAAAACTTAGTCGGGCCAGTTTGTCAAAGTCATTTATCTGGGTCACACTGAAGGTCGTTCGTTATATGGGTTAAATACTTCAATCTTTCAATATACAATTCTCATGACAACATCGACATGGCCATACTAAAATATAAAGGTCAAGGGCACACTGAAGGTCATTGTATGGGTTAAATACTCATATTTGTCTTCACGAAAACTTAGTCAGGCCAGTTTGTCAAGGTCATTTATCTGGGTCCAAAAAACCTTGTTATACTGACAAAGCGCTGACAGGCGACACACACGTTCCGCAGAACACCCATCTAGTTCTACCATAGGATTAGATATTTTATTGGTGCAATATAATCAACAATTAATATTATGCAAAGAGAATTTTCTTTAAACAATTCTTATAATTAGTATAACTGATTGAACAAATTAATGCAAGTTACATAGAAAAACTACGGGTTGCCACATTTTTTTTTCAAAAATCAGGATTGCCATGTGTCCCTTTAAAGATGTAATTATTTTGTCAGCAAAAATAAAGGTATAAAACAACTGAACAATGTGATCTGCATGTAAAAATCTGTGAAAGTGTTCTGCTGAAGCAATCGTTTGCCTGGATTTGAGATTCTGTCTCAAAGGAGCTTTTAACTAGAAAATAATGTTTGTTTGACTGAAAATGACTTTATGTGTTATTACTTAATAGACTGTTTTTAAAATTTGATTAACTTGAGAGACAATTTCGGTGGCATAAATGCTGAATTTCCCATGGTGCTACCAAAAAAGTCAATTCAGATTTGTTGAAAGTTGTATCAAAAGTTTAAATTGAGATCTAAAGCTAATTGAATCATTTGGTTGTTCGAATCAGTTTTGATGGAGAAACTGGAAGTTTTATAATAGTCCAATTTTTCTATATTCAGAAGCTGTTTATGTTTTCATTAAAACAAAATAAAGGAAGAATCTTGTTTTATTCATCAGCCTATGCAGTGCTTTTGTGCCCGGGGTTGTAAAGACGCTGCATTTGAAACCTTCTCTCCGCTCGAATCCCACTGGGAGCTCGACTTGTGAGAGTGTCAATTCTTATGGATGGCGAAGGTATACAGAAAAAGTGGTTGATCCGCTTCCACCAAAAAAAATTAGATTGTCATATATAGGCTAAAATGTGCTGAAAATAGCGCAACACACCATTTAACCGACCAACCAGCCATCAGCCACACAGCACATAATAAGATTAACTGCTTATAACAATCATGGAAGGACTAGAGCAGAAAATCTCAGTAAATAAATACAACCCAGGGCGTGTATTTGGAATTAACTATGTGACATGGTATTTACATTGGGACAGAGTTGGTGGACCATTCAGGCTCACACCCATGTTGGAAGGTTTTGTTTAAATCATCCGCCTTTCGCCGTCATGCATCATCGACCATCATACATGGCCTAATATGCGCTGAAAATGAATTAATCCCCAAACAAACAAATCCTTGTCCAAAGTCTGGTTTAACATACTCACCGTACTCTCCATTTAGTCCCATTTTCTTGTTGCATATAACTGCAACTGTTGCCACCATAGCCCAGTTAGAACAAGTGCAACCTAAATGCCACCATGTTGCCATGATAGTTGGAACACCAGGGCATAGGTGGCCCTTATTGGTCAGCCATGATATTGGGACGACCTGGGCATAGGTGGCTCTAACTGGTCAGCCATGATAGTGGGACGACCAGGGCATAGGTCACCCTAATTGATCGGCTGTGATACTGCACTTGACTCTTGTCCGTCCCACTTTTGTCCGGAGCAAAACTTCAAAACTACTGATAGGACTGCAATGAAACTTCACTCAATGATAGAAGGCAATGAGAAAAAGTGCAGAGTGCAAGAACAGTAACTCTGTCATCGTTCAAATTAGAGTTATTGCCCTTTGTAATTTTATGCTTAGAATTTTTGTCCGGAGCATAAGTGCAAAACTACTGACGGGACTGCAAGGAAACTTCACACATTGATAGAGGGCAATGAGAGGAAGTGCAGAGTGCAAGAACCGTAATTCTGTCTTTATTCAAATTAGAGTTATTGCCCTTTGTAGTTTTATACTTAGAAATTTTGTCTGGAGCATAAGTTCAAAACTACTGATGGGACTGCAATGAAACTTCACACAATGATAAATGGCGATGAGAGGAAGTGCAGAGTGCAAGAACCGAAACTCTGTCGTCATTCAAATTAGAGTTATTGCCCTTTGTAATTTTATAACTACTAATTGAAAACTACTGGGTGATACAGGGCCAAATGATTAGTTGATACATTTCGGGGAGCATCCATCGGTTTTACTGGTTTTCTTGTTTATTGTTGATTGAATTGGATTTTATAGTCGCACCAACAGCTAAGGTCATATGGCGACTTTCCAGCTTCCATTGGTGGAGGAAGACCCCAGGTGCCCCTCCGGGCAATTTTCGTGCACGGGCGGGCACCTGGGTAGAACCACCGACGTTCCGCAAGCCAGCTGGATAGCTTCCTCACATAAAGATTCCTAGGCCCCTGAGGGATCGAACCTACAGCGGTGAGGGGCAAGTGATTTCAAGTCAGAGACGTTAACCACTCGGCCACGGACGCCCCCTTGTTTATTATACCCTCACCACTGAATTATAGGTAGGGGGCATATAGCGTTAATCATGTCTGTCCCGTCTGTTCATCTGTCCGTCCTGAAAAGTTTATGTGTCTATCACCTCTCACAGTTTTCAACCATCTGAAACTAAACGGGATGCTTACCTATGATGTAAAGATGTACATATCGATTCGGCATCAAAATCTTTTTTCGTCAGATTTTACGTTTTTCGCTGATTGTTTTCATTGGGGACATTCGTGTCCCATGGACACATTTCTAGTCGGTATATATACAATACAAAGAGGAGATGTCCTTATACGGAGAATCTTCACTCATTAGCAATG